>QTSX02001148.1:0-21624 GCA_014839935.2 Entomophthora muscae | reverse complement strand
TACCAAGTATATAGAAAAAGGCTAATTCACCTGATCAAGAAACCAAAAAATATTGAAAATCTTTAAACATGAGCAACAAAAGCAATTATGTCAATGTATTAAACAAAATTTTCACCTTGAACTGAAAATAAAAGGATAATACTAAGTCCACTTTTGATATAGAGCCATCAATTCCCTATTTTTACCAAGTTTTCAGAGGGCTTCACTCCTCATAAAAAACTCAGGGATTCCCCATACAATAGAAGCAGCTCAAATAATATTATACCTCTGAGAAAATGTACCAAGGTGTATACAGCTCTCAAGACCAATAAAAAATTGGGCTCTTTTATTGATAAAATTATGTTACTTCTTCCCTCTAAAATTCACAGGAGCTATGTAAAAAAGGCATTCAAAATGGGAATATCTTGTTGTGCATCAGTTTTGCCACTGCATATTCTATGGCGAGTCTCCTTGATCCTGAAGTCAATGAGGTCCACTAGATGATTAAAGGCTCCAACAACATTGAAAGTTCTGATCTCCCTCCAGAATGTGAAGGATGATCTCAGAAAAACCAACATTGATTCATCAATCTCATTTTTAGGATAAGTTTGGATCCACAAAGTAACAGAGGTCATCAAAAAATTCCCTGAAGTTAAACTTAGCCTTCCAGTTGGTAAAAGCTTATTAGTACAGATCCCATACCTTTTATTTCTTCCTGTATACTTGTCTTTTTGAACCCAATCAAAGAAGTCTTTGGGTGGCTCAAGTGAGTTGTTAAAACACAGCTCTCAGATGGACCCTGAGGCCCTATTTGATTTGCTACAAGTGAGGCCATGTGATCTGCCAGCTGAGACATTGAGTGAATTCTATGCTTCATTATGAGCCCAATATCAATAGATGTCAAATTAGCCTATATCCTCATCAAATAGATCAACTTATCTATATTCCTGTTTATCTGTCAATTTTTATTTTTATAAGGCACTAAAAATTTAGCCATTAATTACAAAATAGATATCATTTAATCCAAATATGCCATGTATTTCTTAATTTTTAGCATATATAAAAATGATACAGATCCCTTTTAATCTAATTTGGTGATATCTGAACATTGACCAAAAGATAATTTGTAATTAGTAAACCTGGGTAATCATAAAAAATAAAAGGATTGTCAAGTATATACTTCTGGAAAGTATAGTAAACAAGATAAAGGAGAAAATTAAGAAGAGAATGACACTTTATTTGATATGAATATAGGATATTATATAGAATCATGGAAAGCCACATACTGTCCATGTATGTCATGTAGGTCATGGGGCTTATCTGAGTAATGTTCCTCTTAAATAACAAGGCTTAATCAAATTGTGTTCCTTTTAGGATCTGGATGTTTGATCCCCATCATAGATGGTTGAATGATAGTGGTGCCACCAACTTAATGATTAGTTGGTGAGCCACTTGGTGGTTCATTTGGTGAACTACTTGGGCGTTAATTCCCCAAAAGGGAGTAATCAAAGATGTTGCAACATCTCCCCCTGGGGTGCTAGAAGGCAGAGCCTTGGGGTTTTCTTGGGGCGGGATGTGTGCTTGGCACTGATCCAGTTTGGCTTTAGATACAGGGAGTCTGGAGTTGTGTTGGGCTGTTCTTGCCTTTCATAGGCAGAGTCGGTCATGGTGCATACGTTTGAGTTTGGTCTTTGCACCAATTCCTTTGATGAGGTAGGTGTTGTTGGGTTTGCCCTCCATGACAATACCTGGCCCGTGTAACCCTGGATCCAACTTATGTTGGTCATGATTGGCAACTGAGATCTTGTCCCTGGCTTGAAATCTTTCTTGTTGCAAGAGGACTCCCTCTCTCTCAATCCTTTTCCACTCCATATCTTCTTGGTCTTGTCTGGCACGTTGTACGTTGGGATCACTGTTGTTTGGCACTTTTTTGGAAATAGATAATTGTGGTCCTGCGGTAGTAATAACAAGGGCGGGCTTCTGCCCATAGACAAGTTTGTATGGGCTTTTGCCTGTGTTGCAATTAACTTGATTTCTGCATACCATGAGTGCTATTGGCAGTCTGTTGACCCAGGCCTTTGGATTGTTGGCAGATAACTTACTGAGGGCCTCCACTAATGAGCTGTTTAGTTGTTCTACTTGTCCATTTGCTTGTGGGTGGTATGGGCTGGTAATGATGTGTTTTATTCCGTTTTTGACAAGGTAGACATTGGTGTCAATGGACTTTAGTTTGGTGCCTCCATTTGTGATCAAGAGGCCAGATTTTCCAAACTTGGCTATGATTTCTTTCCCAATAAATCATCTTATATCATTGCCTTTTTGTTCCTTTGTAGCTTGTGCTACAGGCCATATGGTGGCATAGTCAATAGCTGTTATGATGTACTTCTTGTCTTTGTTCTCACCAGACATTGGTCCCACAATGTCCAGTGACCACACTTTGAAGGGTTTTGTGATGGATACTGGTACCACTGACTTGGGCGGTGCCTTGGTTTGGGTGTACTTTTCACAGACTTTGCACTATTCTAATGCTTCTTAGATATCATATAACATGTTGGGCCACCAGTAGCATGTCTTGAGGTATTCATACAAGTTTCTGCTGTAGGTGTGGCCCAAATCTCTGTGATATTGGAGGATTGTGTTAATCTTTTGTATTGACAAGATTTAAGGTACGGTGTCATCATTTGGAAGGACCCAGTGCAATGTGCCATATACATTTTTGAACAGATGTTTGTTCTTAAGGACTTTCTCTCTAGATCTCATTGAGGTGCCAGGTGGGAACCCTTCTTGAAGATTCCCCATGATTAACATGGGCCAATCAGGGTTTCCATCAGTACATAGGACATGTTTGCTTTATAGCCTTGACAGGGCATCTGCAGTAAGCATTTCCATGCCTGGCTTGTATTCAATTGGCACTTGATATCTCTGAGTGAGACTCATCCACTTGGCTTGCCTTCTTGACAAGTGTTGTTGTGTCTTGAAGAATATTAACAATTTGTGGTTGGTGAGTACTTTGAACGTCTGGGCTCCTTTGAGGTAACATTGTCACTTCATGAGGCAGTGTATGATGGCCACCAACTCTTTATTGTGTATGGTGTATCTCTGTTTGCTGTTGGATAGTTTTCTTGACTTGCACACCACAGGGAGGAAGTACTTTTCTGCCGTCTGGATATGGAGTACTCCTTCTATGGTTTAGTCAGATTTGTTGGTTTCTAGTTCATAGATTCACTCAAGATTTAGGTATTAGAGGGTGGGAGCGGTAACCATTTTTTTCTTTTAATTGTCAAAAGTGTTAATCTCTCAATGGGGTCCAGACAAATTTGTTTGTTTTGCCCATAATGGCAGATAGGGGGGCTGTTAGAGCACCCCAGTCAGGTATGAACCTTCTTACACAAGTCACCATTCCAAGGAAGGTGCAAAGTTTACTCTTATTCATTGGAGCTGGCATCTCAGTTATATCACTTATCTTGTCTGGATCTGGCTTGATTCCGTCCTTGCTGATAATGTGAACAAGGAATGGGAGTTCAGCTGAGAAGAATTTGCACTTTGATGGTTTTGCAATTAGCTGGTTTTCTTGGAGGGTGTGGAGGACCAGGCCAATGTTTTCCCAGTGTTGCTTCAAGTTTGGGCTGTAGATGATGATATTGTCTATGTATATAATTACTTGTTTTCCAATGTGTTCCTTGGAGACTTTAATCATGAAGGTCACAAAGGTACTGGGGGAATTGGTCATTCCAAAATTGAGCACTAAACATTCAAAGGATCCATATTTGGTTCTGAATGCAGTCTTTGAAATATCCTCAGGCTTTACTCAAATTTGGTGATAGTCTGCTGTCAGATAAATCTTTGTAAAGATTTTAGACCCCTCAGGGAGTCAAAAGGTTGTCAATCAGGGGCAGTGGATACCTGTTCTTGATTGTGACCTTGTTGAGCTCTCTTTAATCTGTGACAAGGCAGAGTCCTCTGTCTTTCTTTGCCACAAAGAATACAGTGGCACCAAAAGGCAATTTTGATGGTCTTATAAGTCCTTTTTCAAGGGCTTTGTCAAGATAAGCCTTTAGGGTGTCCTCTTATTGTGGTGTGAGGCAATAGATAGGATGTGCTTTAGGCACACTCCCTTTGAGGTCAATCTCATGTTGTATGCCAAAATCTGGTGGTAACCCAGGTAATGTCTCTTGGAATACGAAGGGGAATTCACTAACTAGCTGGTCTCAGATGTAGTTGTTCTTACGCCTGGTTTCTGTGTTTTTGAAATGGATGACCTTGTATGTGCAGGTGTTCCAATTGATTTTGCTGGGGTCAGTTTATTCCTCTGTTTCTATGATCTTCACAAACATGTGATCTCTCATGAGTATGCCAAGGTGGGTTGGGTAGACATGGTGGTGCCCCTTGCCTCATTGTATGGTGAGGGTAGCACTATCCCAGTCAATATGAGAGTTGGTCTTTCTCATCCAGTCCAGGCCAAGTATAATGTCAAGCTTGGGGATTGGTATGATAGGGCTGCTAATTGTTGTCTGTACATCTCCAATTTGGGCACAGAAAGGTTTTACCTCTTGAGTGACTGGTGTGCTTTGGTTGTCTGCCATGATGACCCTCTTGATATTGCTTTGACCCATAGGTAGGTTCATGAGGTTGGTAAATTTCTTGTTGACAAGAGATTGGTCTGCTCCAGTGTCAAATAATGCAGTGCCCTGATATCTGCAAAAACAGAAAGGATAAGTGAGGATTTTATTTCCTGTTTGGGCGGCAAACAGTAAAGGGTCACTTGAGGGTACTTGGATCATGGTAATTGAATCCACGTCCTGGTTCCTATACAAGCCTTGTAAATTGGGGAAGGGTGGCTTGCCTAGGCACTCCCCTGAGCTTTTCCCCTCCTTGTTGGTATATTTGGTGCTGTCCTGGTTGGTTTGGGCAGTACAATTCCTGTTTCAAGGATGGATGTTGTTGGCTCAGTTGTTTTGCTTATTAGGTCAAGGGCCCTTCTTTGCTGTGGGGCTCTCCTTTCTCTTGTTATTTGCATGTAGATTTTCATACTTTTGAGCTGTGTGTTTTCCTTCCAAGAAGACATATTTAAGGTTCTGGCAATGGTTCATGTCAAACTGACGTCTAATATGTGTAGGGAGGCCATTTTAGAAATCCAATTGTGGTCTGAGTTCATCAAAGTTGATGGTGTTAGGTGCGTGATCATGTAGGTCTTTGTATGCAGCAATGTATTCTTAATTGTTCCTGGCATTTTGAATGTTCTGAGCTTGGTCATGATCACAACATCAGAGTCCTTCATGGAGAACTTTTCAAGGAAGACGGCTTTGAACATCTCCCAGTTCTCCTTTTGGTTGGGGTGCTGTGCTAACCACCTTCTTACAAAACGCAAAGTGGTTCCCATGACACAAAGGGAGATTTCACTGACCCAGAGTTGGCAGGGATATTCTACCTGTTTGAATTTACTTTCTGTACTGTTTATCCAGAAGGAGGCATTTTTCCGGCGTAATCCTGCAAAAGCCCCAATTTCTGCAATACATAGGCGTTGAAAAATGATACTGGGTATCTTGGGCACCTGTGGTCCTTCAAAAGTTGTGGGTGGGTTCAGGAGTTTAAAAGCATGGAGGATGTTGTATTGTTTGGTGGGGACGAGGACGTTGTTACAGATAGTGTATCCTGTGAAGAGTCTTGTCCCTCTTTGTAGTCTCTCCAACCTGCAGGAAGGGCTATCTTCTGGTTCTTTTTCTTGGGAGGAATTTTTACTTATAGTTGCATAGGTGTAGATTACCTACCTGTGCTACCACTGTCAAGTATATACTTCTGGGAAGTATAGTAAATGAGATAAAGGGGAAATTAAGAAGAGAATGATACTTTATTTGATATGAATATAGGATATTATATAGTATCATGGAAAGCCACATACCGTCCATGTACGTCATATAGGTCATGAAGCTTATCTGAGTAATGTTCCTCTTAAGTCATGAGGCTTAATCAAGTTGTGTTCCTTTTAGGATCTGGATGTTTGATCCCCATCATAGATGGTTGAATGATAGTGGTACCACTAACTTAATGATTAGTTGGTGAGCCACTTGGTGGTTTAATTATGAACTACTTGGGGTTTTAATTCCCTTATAGGGAGTAATCAAAGATGTTTGTTACAAAAGTAACATATTCAAAGCCCCAGGCAGGAATTGAACCCGCTCTTAGCCACCAGGCGGGGCTAGCAGGCAGAAGAGATTTGCCTGCACCTGGATTTTTGCTTTTCAAAGCAAATCCATGTGCAGGAATCATTCCAGCCCTGATGGTAGCTGCAGGGCCTGTTCTGGGCCCCAAAAGTTATGCCCAAGCCTTGGTGGATTTGGCTGGGCCTGGGCAGTGTCAGGGATCCAGTCTTGGGCAGCTAGTCTGTTGTTTTTGGGGGTAACTTGGGCCAGGTTTTTTGCGGGCAATGCCCACCACAAGAGGGGAGCTAATTTCAAAGGTATGAGACAGACTTCCTCACCCAGGACCACGGGCCAGAAGCCGGGATTATAGTGTCAAGCACCCCTGTGAGGGTGATGTACACAATCCCAAACAGCTTGTCAGGATAGTTGGTTGAGAGGTCAGGTGCAGAAGCAGGCATGGTTTTTGGGATCATGGGTGGTTCCATGGATAGGTTGTAGGCAGGGAGATAGTTGAATTCCCCCTGAACAACTTGGGTGTTGAAAATATCCACGGTCCTTGTCAGTTGTATCTAACTATGGATTGTATGCGGGCCAGGGGGATCGAGTTCAAGTATCTTTTCTGGGGTGTATTCTTTGTATTCAGACTTCAGAGGGTAGTTGGTAAAGTGGACAGGTCCAAAGGGTACACCAGGAGGACAGAAAACAGCAGGAGATGGGGCAGGCGGGCCAGGGGATCTCAAACTGAATTGGTAGACAGCAAATACAAAATAAGGCAATAGCTGTATGAGCCAAATTAACATAACCTTTATTCAAAAATGGCAATAAGTTTGGAGTGGGGGTCCCTGGGTCTATATAGTACCCCCTCTAAACTTAACATTTTCCATGGAGGGGTTCATCAGGGCATTGGGAAGGCCAGGGCCAGGGAAACTGGGTGCTTGGGTCCAAAGGCGGCAAAATGGTACTCAGCCTGGGAGTTCTTTCATTGGTCAGGAATCTCAATTTGGCTACCTGATTATCTTGCTTTAGTGTTGAGGTCATGGGACTGGGTTGCGGGCCTGTGCCTCTTTCCTGGGTTGACTCTTGATTGGTTGCTGGTGTAGACTTTGAGTTTATGAAGCTAATAGTTGCCAAATCAGTGCCTCCATTAGGCGCTGTGATTAATCCTCCATTTGGCGCAATGATTTCTTTGATTTGTCTCTTTCTACCGCATGGGTCATTACACTTGGTATCAGCTTGTGGAAACTCAATCCCAGAAAAACGCAGGTGGGCGGTCCACAGGCCTGGCGGCCCAAAGGAATCCAGTTTTGGGGTTCAATTCCTTCTCCTGGGACCAGGTTTCTAGAGAGGAAGAATTGTCAATCCTGACAGGCAGGCTAATTTTAGCTGCACAGTAAACCCAGTTCAAGCCCACCCTCCATTAAGTAATTTGGGGTCTCCAATTGGGGACCCCTTTTTTAATCAAGTTTCTTGGCCTCAGGAAAGCCTGTCAAGCCAGCCCAAAAAAGGGGATAAAATTGGGAAACCCCCATAACCCCAGAAGCCAAACCTGCCAGAACCAATGGCCAGACAAGCCAAGATGGACCACCAAAAAGCCAAACAACTGTTCCTGAAACTCCAAAAATGACCATGAAGCATCCAACCAAACAGCATAACCTAAGATGCCAAGCCTTGCTACACAGATAGCACCAGAAGAATGCCCAGAGGCACTTGCATGTGAGTAAGTATAAAAAGCAGAAGCACCTTAAAAAGTTCTGTATTGTCATCCTTGCCAAATAAAGTTGTTATGAACCTTTGGTTCATCAATCTGTTTCCATACATATTTTTGATACTCTTCCTCTGGGATAGGTAGCCAGACTCCAGTTGATAAAACAAAGCCTTTGACTACTACTGTCAGCCCAACACTTCATTTGGCTCTGTGCATTTCCCTGAGTATCCCCCAAATCCTGATCACAAACCCTGGACCTTGGAAGACTTGCAGTGGTACCCCTGCCCAAACGCACCTAAGGAACCCTACCAAATTGTCTGTGATGGCAAATCAATCACCATCTACCCTTTGATCTTCAACAGGAAGTACAACAATCCTGCTGCCTACCTGGTCCCTATGGAACCACCCCCCAACACCCAAACTGACCATCTCAACCCCACCCACTTCTGATGCCACTGGCCAGAGTAGTCAATTTCTTGGGGTGCTTTACCTGGTGCTCACGGGATTGATTGACTCTGCCTTGCCAGCAACTGGACCTTGGGCTGTGACTGGGAAGGCCCTTCCCTACCTGGTAAAGTTAGGTCCCATCATCTGGTGGGCCATGCCAGTACCTGCTTTGACTCCTCCCTCACCTACTGGAGCTCCATGGTACTCTTGGTATCCTGACAATGTTGCAACAGGATTTATAATTTGAGTATGTAAAAAATAAAAGCAAAAATCTTTAATCACTTTGTATGTGGAACTTTTATTAGTAAGAACAGGATTTTATTTGCAATTTATTGATCCTGGTGGAAGGAGAGAGCATCCCATAGCATCTTCCTGGAGATCCCTGCAGCCTTTGCCAGGACGCTGGTGACCCCAATATCTAAAGTCATACTTCTATCTGTGAAGGGGGACATATACCTACTTGCTAGTAGTAGCTTCTTGTGTGGCACCCAAAACCCCAACAGGCTACCCAATATAAGAGAGTCTTGAATGAGTTGCTCTTTTAGGTAGTACTCATACATTTTTTTGAGGAAACACGTGGGTAATACTCATACAGGACTTTATTTGATTTTAGTGAGCACATTATCTTGTCAATGGCAGGCCAACACTCTCCCAGTCCTCAATGTTCTTCTGTATACCTATGTAAAGCAACCATATGCAGCCTCTGGCCAGTTTAAGATTCAGAGGACTCACACAGCTTATTTTTTCTGTTTTGACTTTGTTCCTTTAGGAATTCTTTAAAAATGAATATTTTATTCTCGTTGGAATTATTCTCCTTTTTTGGCCCACAAAGACCTAAAACCATAAAAAATCAATTTAGCTTATTAATGAAACCAGGTGCACACTCTTGGCAGGTTTGACACCACCATTTTCATATTTCAGACAGAGTGGGAAATTTTCTGCTGAGCATGGTATTTGAAGAAGACATTTTCTTTTTGCAGCTACAAAGTGCTGATTGTGCTGATTTTGAGGATCTTGGCAATGCCCTATACAAAATTAGTTGTTATGTACATAAAATTCAAAGGAAATAAGATATCTACTAAAGGGGCCTTGTGCACCCTGGCATAGACCAAGAAAATCCAGGGTAAGTATTCTCAATCACAACACACTTTTGCAATTAGGTATTTGGGATTGGTTATTGGGCTGAAATTTCAAGAGTACTCTGCTTGTGTTATTCATCTTTTAAGTATTCCTGATTTGCAACAAACTTGGTGAAATTGATATAAAACATCAGGAAGCCGTATGACATAAGCACATTATGCTTGCTTCTGTAAAAAACTTCTAAAAATAATTGGATTCTGGTTCTGTTTTCAATTGAAATATTTCCTGTATCTATTCCAGCTCCATTCATAGCCTCTTTTGTCTCCACTGCTGTGATGTCTTCTGATTCAGGTGAGATGACCTCAAATGGGCAAACAACTCAATAAAGACCCCTATATAGGATGTTTGAGAGGGTGATCACCTCACAAAAATTAGGTACAATGAAGTAGATTTGTCTCAGATAAAGTCTCCCAACTAGCTCACAAGGAAGATTTAAGAGGAAATTAATTGTCTTTATGTGGATTGCTTGACATGGTCCTGAGGAAACACAGTATAACATTTTTGTCCTCCCCAATTGTATTATTGTTTTGCAGTCAATAAAATACATGTTTTATATCATATTTATAAAGCTAAAAACTTTAGTTTCAATGTCTTTGGATATCCCAGTTAATTCTCTGCTATTCTTTATAATAATAAAGTGATTTTGGATGTTATTTTGCTATAAACAGTATCCTCTTTTATGCCAATTTTACTGTCTTCCTTCATATGATAAACTATATCCCTTTCAAATTCACTTTTTCCTTGTTTCTTTGTCTACAGTGTGTATTTATATCATGTTTGCTACTTATATTTTCTTATATTTCCTGTATTTCATTATTTTCTGTAAGTTAGTATTTCTTATTATGGCTAATATACTTTATTCTAATTAACTGGTTAGCATGTGGGCTAGACTTTACTTAAAATATATTGATTCTTTTTGTCAACAAGTTTAATCCAAATAAAACAACTCTTTTCACAAAATACCACACTTATAGTAAATTTCATTAAGATCTATAGCCAACATTCCATAAATTAATTGAATTCCAATTCTTTCAACACTGAAAAAGCCAATGTGCACTAAATCTAGGATCAGTATAAAGCCTAAAATAAAAATAAAGACACTTATGGGTTATTTTGTAATTCTTGTGACTTTTCAGTATCTGGGAATACCACAAGTTGCTACTTAATCCTACCACTGGATTAGGTGGCAACTTGTGGCTGTTTGGTGAATAAATAATGCAGCGTAAATCATAAAACCAAAAAATGAGCCTTATTCATTTTAGTGTTTTATTGTTTCTGGATTTGGTTTGCACTTGCTTTGTCATTATTAAAGGCAGCAGGATGCAAATAACTTAGGAATGCTTAATATAGATATTTATTAAATTTTCTTCAATTTCATGATTGATCATGATTTTTATTAGAACTGCATATAAATTTTAGAAAATGTGATTTTATTATATTGTAAATAAAGGATATATAAAAAAGTAACCTAATCCATAATATTATGCCAGATATATATTTAATGGACCAAAAAAGTCAATGGAAAGGCAGGGGATGGTGGAAGTTCAAGATGCAAACAAGTTAGGAGTGGAAACTTGAATAAACGGTAGGACATACCATCTCAAAAAACACCATCTTGAAATACACTATCTCAATTTTCTGCTATCTCAATTTTATAGTAAACACGCCATTTTGAATTACACCATTGTGACTATGAAAAACAGGTTTTAAAAATTTAGTTTTTTGAACTCCAAAAAAACCAAAAAGAAATTAAAAAAGCATTTCTAGGCTTAAAAGGCCTCATAATTCTAAATCTGCAATAAAAAATGGGGTCAATTAGTAGCAACATAGTTGCGTAAAACCCAAAAGTTAAAATATACCCAAAAACAACCATTTTCATTTATTTTAACTATAAACTATACTTTAAAATAAGCATACAATTGTACCAAATACTAAATAAAACTAAAATATGATGAAAGTAAAGGAAATAAGAGAGAAGATAAAGAAGACTTTATTGAGGAAGTATCATACATTGGTTGACAGTGCTACTGAGATGGCCTGAAGATGCTCAAGCTTTCTATCCTTAGGATAGTAGGCAAGGACCACTTTGCTGATTTCAGTGTACTTTTTCACTGCCTTAGTCTGCTTGGGGGGTTGCTCTTGGTCTTCATGCCAGTCTTGAAGAGCCGGGCAGAGATGGCTTGCTGGGTTTAAAATGCATCATTATTTTGTTGAATTTGGACTTCTTAATCCTAACCCTAGCTGCAAATTGGCTATGCCACCCTTCAAGGGAAGAGGTGGTCTTGATGAGGCTGTCTTTGAACTTCTTGAAACAGTTTCAGGTGATTGAGTCACTGCCTTTTCTGATGTGGCGTGCTCCTTGAAACACTCCAACCCATTGAGTTTCAAAATACTTGATAAAGAGTGCAAAGGATGCCTGGTTTGCAATGATATAGTGATGGAGGAGGAGGGAGTTGTAGAAGGCATTGGTTTCCTCCTTTCTAACCAGAGAAAGGGCAGCAAAGCAGTTGAGCATGTCCTTGGCTTCTTTGGTGCATTCTGCATTTATGAGCTCATACAGATCAGAGCACTTTTGGGAGGCTGTGGCAGAGTGCCTGCCAGAAGTGAAAATAGCATCTCTGGGGGGAGCTCTTGAAGAATTTTATAAAAGCATTGGCCTGAGCCTGTTCAAAATACACTACCAGATATTCATGGTATGGTAGACTTTCTGGCTGCTTTTTGGGGGTGATAGTGTCTTCATCCTGGGAGGGGGTCTTCTTCTTTTGTCCTCTAGTCTCCTTGGGCTCCTCTTCTAATGTGGGGAGGCTCTCATCAATTTTAGTCTTCAGGATAGTGAGTGCCCGGACATAAGTTTCCTGCTTCTTGTTGGGAAGAAAAAGAAGACAAGCAGAAGAACTTGATGACCAACCTGCCCATGGAT
Organism: Entomophthora muscae; assembly: GCA_014839935.2. Classification (NCBI taxonomy): domain Eukaryota; kingdom Fungi; phylum Entomophthoromycota; class Entomophthoromycetes; order Entomophthorales; family Entomophthoraceae; genus Entomophthora; species Entomophthora muscae. The sequence goes on along the minus strand of QTSX02001148.1, from coordinate 9,293 downwards.
ATTCAAAGCTGGCTGAAGAGCTTTGGGCAGGTTGTGAATGTTACATCTGCAAGCCAGGTCTTGCATTTTAAAAGGTTGCACAGATACTGGCTTGTGGCAAAGCAGATGATACGCTCTAGGGCATGTTGACCATCACTGTGAAGAAGGAATCTCTTCTCATGGCAAAATAGTTTTTGCTCCTCAATAATGATCAATTGGTCAATGAAGCTTGCACTGACGCCTTCAGTGCTCAGAGCATATCTCTGATCAGTGAGATATCTCTGTAGTTTTGAGGCGCCACCAACAGTTGCAAGTTGGGTATCATTTAAATTAGGAGGGCATCATTGACAACCTCAGTTGCGGTTTGATCTTTGGTGGTTGGGATAACCTGGCAAAGAAACCAGAAGATCAGTTGATAAAGGGGGTCAAAAGGCTCAGAGCAGTCATGGTCAGTAGTCATGGCCTTGAACCTAGTAAACCAATAAGTGGTGAGCCTTGCTGGGTACCCAACGTTATAACATTTGTAGTGATGTTGCCAATGGGTTTCTTCTTGTCATTACAGCTGAAGCTGTAGCCCTTGTAGACAAAGCCGGCACTCCCTTTCTTAGTCATAATGGGGTAGCTGGCTGGATATGTGGCAGGCACAGCAAAGGCACCATTTCAATTGCAAATGTTATGGACGGTGTTTACATCCCAGAGCTCAATTTGGTTGTCAACAGGAGCACCAGGCTCAGGCTCCTGCTCCTCCTCAGGCTCTTATGTGGGATCATAGTGGCAGTTAAAGTTGAAAAGTTTCTCTTGGGGATCTGATGAGGAGTATATAAAGAGAGAGTGGGGAGGGGTGGGGCTGATTTCTTCAGGCTCTGGGGATGGCATGAGGGTCTTTGGAGGTGATTTAGCCTTAGCAAGATGCTTCCTGGGAGTATTTTTGGCCTTTTTGGCCTTGGGAGGATTGGCCTTGCCCTTGAAGGCCTTAGGCGTAGCTTTGGGGTTGAACTCAGGAGGCATCTAAAAGTAAATTAGTAACAAAATAAATTTGTTTTGGGGGCAGCTTTCAAAGGAGAAAAATGTGAATGAATTAAATAATAAAGTAGTACAGTAGTTTTCAAACCTGTTGAGATAAACAAAAAATCTCAGTCCAAAAACAAATACAACTCAGTCTAAAAACAAAATCAAAAATTAAAAAATTTATATTAATTTACAATAGATTTGGATCCAACTTGATTTTGCTTTTAGACTGAGTTGTATTTGGGACATTATTTTTCTTGTTATGCCTAGACGCCAGATTGATTATTTTATAACTTAATCACATTATTCATATTCAAATTATTCAGAAAGAGTAAAATACAATCAATCCCAAATATTTAATTGATCTTGGGCTTGGGTGATTTTTTAAAAAATAATTCATTGATTAGATAATTGATAATTGCAACTTATAGTACTACTGAAAATATCTTAAGTGCTACTACAAACCAAAAATATTTATGATGAGTTGCATGGGAGAGTAATAGCAGCCCCAAAGCTATAAATGCTATTACCCTATCTTTGGCTCATCATAAATATTCTTAGTTTGTTTCATAAAAAAGGTTGTTGTTTTTGAAAGACTGATAACTCTATTTAAAATACACCCTCTAGTAAGCTGCCCTAATTCATGAACTTGCCCCAATACACTACTAGCATCTTCTGATATTTTTGTTTCTCTGGTATAATCACGTGATTTCAAATGATAATTTATCTCAGAATATTCTGAGAAGCTTTCAAATGTTAAAGGTGAAGTATACAACTTCCCATCTTTCATCAAATATGAAAGATTAATGTGCAGATTTTTAACTTCAAGCTCTCTTTTTATAGGCCTAAATTTCCTTTCATAAATATAAAAAAATGCTTTTTTGGGAAACAATTGAACCAGTTAAAGCTGAATTGTATAATTCTTTTCTTCTTTCTTCTTTCTCAAAAATATTTTTTAGATCATTAATGTTGTTAATAAATAAGTACATTTTCTTTTTCATTTAAAATTTTGATATTACACCAAAGTGAACATCAACAATGCTTTTTCTATGGCATTCAACAAAACGGTTATATTTTATAGAACCCTTAATATATTTAGGTGCCTCTTTAAATAAGTAATATAAAAATTCATATGATCTAAAATGATTTCCATTATCTGTCCATACTTTTATATTTTTTATTTTTTTAAATCTATCTAATTTAAGAATTTTTATAAAACACTCACCTGAAAATAAAGAATCATGTGATAATATTTGGGACAAAAAATCATGATATTCATATTTAATTTTATTGTTTTCCTTAAAAACTAATGCAAACCCTAATAATGAGATTGGTTTTTTTGAATAAAAACAATTATTGGTCTCAATTGGAACACTTCCAACCTTTAAGTTTTCTTTATAATCTATAACTACAACACAAGACTCATCATCTAATTCATTAATATCTTTTTTATATTCACAATTTTGATGAACATAAAAGTCTTGGTGCTGATTAATAGTCTTTAAGTCATTGTCTATAAATTCTGGTAATGGTAAGTTTTTACTTTCACATTCTTCCTTCTTTTTTCTAGTGAATTTTTTAAATTACAAATATTGCACATATCAGTTTGTTTTTTACTTTTTATTATATTTTAGGGATTAATTTATAGTAAGTAGAAATTGAAACCAAAATTTCATTTTTTATTTTTATATTTTCATATATTTCTTTTTTTGTTTTAAGTAGAGAGTATTTAATTTCAGTTGAGTAATTACTCATCTCTTTTTCTATATCTTTATAAATTTTTTCAGGCACTTTTTTTGTAAACTGGCTTGTTTCAAAAGAATTTTCCAGCAATTTTTTCATTATTTTTTTAGTTATTTCTTTTTTTAATGAATAGTTATTATTTTTTTGGCTTTTTTTGTTTAAGCTTACATTTTTATTTTTATTTATTTTTCTTGAGTATTCAAACTCACTTTTGTTTATATTAAACCCCATATCATTAAGCTCTTTTAAAGAGTAACTGGAAGTAACCAGAGATTGCAAGGCTGGGAGATGTTTTTGGGGAGAAGATTTCATGAGAACCTTTAAGTTTTCAATGAACTCATTGACTTTTTGATTTTGAATAGTTGGCAGGAACTGAGCTTTCCCAAATTCAGTTTGAGTAAGGAAATTCTTGATGAAATTATCAAGATCATCACCAGCAATAAAGAGGAATGCCTTTTTTAACATTGCAATTCTCTCTCTTTTTGTTGAAGCTCCCAAGGAAAAAAAGGGTAGCATGGAAGAAGTAAATTTAACTGAGGACATGGTAGTATTTTGAATCTGTAATTAGGTCAGATCTCTGATATGTGCCTTAATGTTGGAGTAGTTATGATCAGAATGTGGTCTTTGAATGGGGTCTTTTGAATTAGAAGCTTTGTGGGACTTTAGCTCTTATATACCAAGCTAAATGACACCATTCTGAAAGAAATGGTGTGATAGCTTTTATTATAGTTTGAGCTTGAATTTATGTTTGCAGAATTGATTAAATACCCAGTTTTCATGCACAAGTGATACATGTGAAGCAGCTAAGCATTATTATTACATCATATCCTCTTTGTAATCAATGCAAATCAATTAAAATGATGTATTCAGTTAATTGTAACTCTTCTGCATATTTTTAAAATGATAAAATATTAAAGAATTCCATTTAAAGAATGCTTAATTTGAGGTTTGAAGCTCACTTGAACTTTAAAATCAATCTAAACAGTGATAAAAACACCCTAACTTCAAACTATCATAAAGTCCTAAATAATTGAGCTTTTTAAATAAAATAAAAATGTAAAAATAAAGCTTTCAATCTTATCTTTAATTTTGTCAAATAAACAAAAGCTGTTGTATATTAAAAAAGAGTATTTATTAGCTTTGAAGTGATCTACTTTATATCATTAGATATAATCATATAATAAAATCAGGATTATGCTCTTTTAAATTACTTTCTCTTTAATATTGAGCATATTATACACATTAAAATTTTTACACCAATAGAAAGATAAGATTTTTAGCTTCATTTTGATAGTTTACAGTGTGAAAAAATATTAATTTTTCATTGAGTTATTAATGTTTTAAATATAAATTGTGTACTTAGTTACTTTTTCAAAATCGAACTGTGTTATGCTGCGACTTGAGCAGCATATGCATTAGAAAATGGCCTAATCCCTAAAATAATGACCCATTTGTTTTTAGACTGAGATTTTTGTTTATCTCAACAGGTTTGAAAACTACTGTAAATGTTTTTACATAAAATTGTAGAGAAAGTCTAAAAATATATACTATCAAAATTTCAATGTTTTTTTTATTTTGTAAAAATAATTTTTTATTAGTAGCACAAGTAAGAAAAACTTTGAGTTTTGACTGAAAACTTGCAGTAAAAATGGTGCTTTTAAAGTGACATGATTGAGATGCTGTAGCTCAAAAACATAGTGTTTTGACCATTTTTATGTTAAATTAACAAATTTACGGTGGAGCTACCTCAAACAGACCAAAGAGTAAAACTTGAATACTGCAAAAACTAGCTTATACAACTGGGGTTAAAAAGTACCCAGTAGTTTAGAGAAGGCCAAAAATGCATATTTGCAAAGTTTCAGTGAATTTCTTACATTTTTTAATACTATGCTTTTTGACGTGAATGTGTACTTTTTAAAAGTGAAAAGCAAGAATTGCAATAGCAGAAGTGATATAGTGTAGCGTGGCATCATATGCAATTTTCCCTATCCATTGTGTGCATCGAATCAATTTGGTGATATGAAACCCGGTGGAATTTGAAGTGATGTAAATGAAAATGGTGTAACCACCTCCTTTAATATTAAAACCACTATTAAAATATTTTATTAAGGAAACTCCTATCAACATATCCATGTATAAATAAGTTATAAATTACATATAACAAAAGTGGTTTTTTACCCAGCAATGACAATCACTAGTAAGACTACCATAGTGGTGTTATTTTAGGTTGTTCTTAGTATAAATGTCTTGGATTAATAATGTAGAAACATCTTCTGATTGTATACAACAGGCTTTGATTTAGTGCAGGAATAAGCTTATTTTAGTTTAAGATAAATGGTGTAAATTGAGATAACACAAAATTGAGATGGCATAAACATGACCCACGTTAAGTGATTTAATATGTAAATAAAGTTAGCAAAATAAGATTTAATTAATTTGACTCAAAATAACAAAATTAAGATGGCGTAACTTTGAGATGCTGCATTGTAAAATTATATGTGAATTTTAAATATTTTATTATTTATTTTTTCATGATTCAAAATCACTAACTCAAAAAACTCCATCTCAAATTAAATTTGAGATGATGTAAATCAAAATGGTGTTTTCGAGATGGCGCATCCTACTGTACAGCTAATATGAAGTGACTTAATCTCTAAAATAAGGAGTCATATGTTAGCCTTGGATTTTTATAAACTAATTTATCAAATATTGTAAATACATTGTTCCTTACACAGTATTTTTCAAACCTGTTGAGATAAATGTATATTAGTCAGTTTAGAACTCATGAACTCAGTCTAAAAAGGAAATCAAAGTGGATCCAAATCTATTATAATTTAATATAAATTCCTTATTTTTGATTTCGTTTTTAGACTGAGTTCATGTGTTCTAAAATGACTAATATATGTTTATCTCAACAGGCTTGAAAACTACTGTATTAGTCTCAATTCTCTTTTGCTCAAAGAGTTGATATTTTTTTAATATAAAGCTTCTAACAATTTGGGTTGCAGTGGACCATGTTGAACCAGATTCCAACTTTTATCTTTATTTAGATGGTAAAATCAGATCCAATCCTAAACTGTACGTTCATCTAATATGGTGAATACAACATTTCCAGATAGATTCTGGGTGGGGATGGGCTTTCATCCAGCCTGGAACAGTATTAACCTCTTGGCATTCGTTAAGACTTAAGGGCTGAAACATTGTGTATGCGGCAGGAATAACCATAGAATGAGTGAAATAATATATTTTATAAATTGAAATAATATATTTTTATTTTCAAATAATAGTTTGTTAAAAAATTAAAAAAATAATTCCAGGATCATATCTTACCCATTCATGGGTAGGATCAAATCCAAACCAGATTGTTTTGTTCCAACTATAACTAGGGCCTAACTTCGCTGCAATCAGATGCCACAACTCCACTGCAATTAGACCTGGATTTATTTCAAAGGGTTGCTTTATAATAAAGCAGACTCTGTATTCAATCCACCACAACCCTACTAACAATTGATCACCATTGACACTCCATTTAACCAAATGTCTGAAATTGAGAGTAGCGAGAGGCTGGCACTAGATCATCTCATTAAACAAGTTGCTAACCTTTATTCGGAACCAGCTGTGCAGCAGCTTTACATCGAGTTCTTTGTTAAACAGGCTGAACAAGAAACAATTAGCTCTGCCCCATTGGAAGTTGAGAGAGTAATAATATCTTCTTACTTTCCTGCCATCAGATAGCTTTTGTAAACGAACCATATTAAGTACTTTAAACAATATTTTAAAGTTATTGTTAAGATTTTTTAACCTAATTAGAGCAAAAAGCCTGAGTAAGATAGCTGGAAACTATTTAGTTATAGATTTGGGACTCAAAACTCAAAATATCTACTCTTTTTTTAGCTAAAAATAACCTTCATCATAAAGCTAAAGTAAAAACAGGTACTAGCGGCATGCCAAACTCTATCTCTGAGATCAACTTCACGTTTCTTTAAAGTTGAATCTGACTACTATGATTGGGATTTGCAAAAGAGAGCGTAAGTTTTCATTTCCAGTTTTATGTTACAACCATGTTTACTTTTTTACTTATACTCAGATTTCATTAAGCTTCACTCTGCCAAAAGTCAGTCATATTTTAAATAGTTAGGTTTCTACAAGTAATCTTTGAAAAAATCTCCATTAGGCTCTCTGGTGAATTAATCATCAAGAACTGATGTTTAAATTCACAAATGTTCTAGGTTTAGGCTCTCTGCCCCCTCGATTCATCACCTTTGTAAGACAGTTGTATTTGAAAACAAACGGTGTCCTCATGACCAGTACCGAGGTTAGTTGTTATATGGATTTTCTAAACAACAAAGATCCATTTGATTCTAGATTCTATGCTGTCACTGTCCAGGTTTCATAAATCCATGTGCTTAGTTTAAACCATAATAGTATACTAGCTCCATTGACACATCAAAACTCGTAGACTTTTTGAGAGCTGGGAGCAATAATCGCTATTCCAAAAAACATTACAATTTACGTCTAGCCAGCCCAGAAGTGAGTCTAGCTTGCTGAAAAATAGCATATGCTTACGATGTAATAGAAATGCTTAGAACTTACTGGATTTAAGTTTGGCGGAGTAAGTCCGATTGGAATGATACATAAAATTCCCGTCTTCATTGATAAATCTATCTGTAGGCTCAAGGTAAATACACAATATAACTAATCCTCATATATGCTCTAGCCTCCTGTATTTTATGCTGGAGCTGGCAACATAGATTGGAAAATAGGGTTTGTCATCGATGAGTATATCTCCAAAGTAAGTCCGGTAGTAGTTGAATTGAGTGTTGCCTTCAATCCTGAAGTGTAGATTGATAAACCGCATTGTTGTTTTTGCTTTTTGGTCAAAATACATATAAGGAAAGCTATGTCTGCTTAATTGATAACTTAAACTGTTAAGCTTACATTCATACCAAAATAACCTAAATTACCTTTTATGTTATATTTTAAAATTTAATTTGCCATAATATCCTTAGAATATGCAGCTCATATGATCCTGATTTTTCTGTTATTCTTATGACTTTACGATGATTCACATTGTGATAAACATTATATTTTTCAAAAGTCCATCTAATTCATGCAAGCAAGAAAAGCTGGGCAGTTTTACTCTCGATTTTAAACAAATAAGTTAAGTAAGATAATCACATTCCACAAAAAAATATACTGTCCCACTGGGAGTATGGGGGCAACTCATTTCTGTAATAGGGCGTGGAGTACTTGGCTTGAATACTGTCATATCTGAAGATATGATTAGTATTGTGGCAGAAGAACGTATAGGAAGAGGAATCAATAATTACTTTTGAGGCTTGGCTTCTGATCACGCAGAAGCATTTTTAATAAGTCAAAAAGTATTTTATTATTATTAGGAGAAAAGTATTTATACCCTCTTGGGGACCGTTTTCCTGAGCTGTTGGCGATATCTTCTAGGACATCCCAACACACTCTTATTTTGGGTAATTAGTGATCTAGGTTTGGCCGTTTCGAACACGCCAACCAATGAGATTTAATTGCTTCACCCAGTACAGGTGATCCTTGCTGGCGTGGGGGTTTGGTATATTTTGGAGCCATTCATCCTGCTTAATTTGTGTCCCCACATTGACTGCTTAGAAATACAGTCAAATTAGAAAATCTGAGATTATGGGGAATCAAACCCAGTGCCTCGGCGCTCAATGTAAAAGTAGAGTGGCGCCGCCCAAATTTTCAGTTGGCGCGGAGGTGTGTGACATAAAGTAGTTCAGCGCTTTGGCGCTTAATCCAATCGCTAGGCGGCGCTTTGTGTATTTTTTAAGTGCTACGGCGGCAAATCATGTATTATTTAATTGCCGTGGTGGTGCTTATCATTGGCTAGTTTAAGGCTCAGGTCAGCAGACCACTGCTAATCCAATATGCATATAGTTTATACTACCAATTTATGTAATTTGGTAGCTGCAATTCATATCCGCTTGCTCTGTCATAAGTAGTATCATTGCTTGGTCAAAATTCCCAACATATCCCCCCACTTGACCAAGCACTACTTCCTTTCTTTCCCTGATGAACTCAACCAGCAATACCAACGACCGCCAAAGCATGCCCCAAGCATACACCGCTATGATGGCCACCATGAGGGAGGCAGAGCATAATGCCTTCCGTAAAATGCCTCGCTCTGTGAGGATTGCCTTTCTCAACCGTCTTTGCTCCAGCAAGGAACAATTCCGCAAACAAGACTGTGCCACCACCGTGGCTAGCTCTGTTCCTAATTCTGCTCCCAGTTCTGATGCTGGTGACCTCTTTGATGAGGATTCCATGTTTGACAAGTCTCCTTCCGTCCCCAGTACACCTCTTGTCAGTGGTTTCTGGTGCTTTGCGCCCATTCATGCAGTGCTTGCCTTCCTCTGGTGAGCCTCTAGCCATCCTCTTGTCAATGCTTTGCGCTCGGCGCAACTTGGACAAGGTCCCCATGGACTACCCTGATCTGTTGAGCAAGTTCGGTGTTTGTCACCACGAGGAGACTATGTTCAGCTTTGTGCAAGCCATGCACTCCGATGAGGATG
>QTSX02001147.1:0-21808 GCA_014839935.2 Entomophthora muscae | reverse complement strand
TTATTTCTATGAACAGGATTATGGCATCATCAGGGCCATTTTAAAAATGAGTTCATGTTTTGAAATGTGAAGAATGATATCATAATGCTGGAATTAGTTCCTAAACGATGAAGGGACCCACCATTGAGCGAGTCCTTGTGACGTCCCCCCCATCCCCCTCAGCTATTTCCTAATAAAGTTTTGGTTTTTAAAAAATTGGTGATCCACATTTTGGACGGAGCCTCTGGCACCGACCAGGTTCCAGGAGTTTGCCAGGGATACCCTCTGTCTGGAACAGTTTGGCTCGTGTTCTTTGCTCAGCCATCAGGTAAAGGTGATGGGGTGCGACCACCAATGCACGTAGTATTCTCGGCGCTGGGATAAACCGTCCCCGACCCGTGGATTGCCAGGTGGTCCCAGAACCTTTGTGCAGAAACCTCTCTTAACTTGGGGTCATGGGTTTAATCGGATCGATTCGATGGATAAGGGTTGGTTTACTATTTATCCTGGGTGGGGTGAAAGGTATGGACCCCTATCCTTAACCATCGTATAGGCTTGATTAGGGCTGCTTCGGCCAGCTTCAGGCTCTAGGTCACTCTTATCAAACATTTATTTTAAAATGTTCAAATATATTATAATTTCGCTTTAGCTATAGCGGCTACCAGCCGGAAGCCAGCCGGGGCTGAGCCGAAGCATCCCTAGGCTTGATTATGAAGTTGATCTATCTATTCGAGTAATTTAAACTGATATAGTGAATTTCTATATATCTTTTGAAGGTTGGCCTTAAATTTAAGTATTTGACTTTAATAGGGGTGTTAGTTTCAGGGTTGATTTAACTTGCCACTGGTCGTTGAAGGACAGAGTGTATAGTAGATATGAACCAAGCTTTTAACATTGATTATTGACCAAACTCTTAATTGATAGGGGGTTATGATGGCTATGCCTTTGACGCACCGCTTTAATTTATTAAAGTAAAATTGGTTTTTATATCCATGTTTAAGGATGTAATGAATTGATTGCTGTGTTCAATGGAGAACATGGGACCGAAAAGACAGCTCTTGAGTGTCCTAATTTCGAGGGGGTTATGGAATTTTCTCGAAAGCTATCTCACCAGAGCAAGTGGGTGTTTAAGTAATCCAATTGGGCTTGCTAAATAGTAGAGTTTGTATGGTACTTAGCTTATCCTTGGAAATTAACCCAATCCACAGTGCCAAGCTACAGGATAGGGTTGCGGCGGATCACCTCCGGCTAGTTTCCGGATTATGGCGCCAGGATAAAAATTAATTATTATAAAAGTAATATTGTATGATACAACCTTTGCTAAGCGGATATAATCCGGTAGGCGTGCAGAAGTGGTCCGCCACAACCCTAATAAAGGATGTATGTAATGTTTGATGGGAAGGGCTTCTAATGGAGATCAAATTTAGGTCCATGACGTTGTATAATCGATGTGGCACTCCCAAAATAGCTAAGGAATTGTCCTCAGGCCTGTAATGCAACTTGAATCAATTTAATTGTGTGGATATATAATCTTGTGGTGGAATAGCTGGAGAATTGACTCAAGTTTCTTTGGAAAGTAGCGCCTTTTGAAATGCGCTTATGCCAGAATGGCCCTTTGATAGAAACCGCTATTGGCTTTATGACGTCATCGGTGGCCAGAGCCCTAGTTATGAAGCTGACTGCCAAGTAAATGGAACTAAAGTAACTATAATAGTGCCATCACGCAAGTCAGATATAGGCCACTGACCCAGCATTGAAACATTACCTTTAACTTGATATATCCCAAGGTAATCATCATTTGTCTTTTTACTTGTCATGGCCTCCGAAAAGGATTCATGAATTCAGCATATTATTTTATACAAGTACATTTCCCGAAATGATTACAGCAAATTTATCCCAAATTATAAATATTTTTATACGGGGTTACCAAGCTCCCCCAATTTTATTGTCTATTTTGCTTGTTAGTCAAACTGATTAAGTTACTATTGAGTTTTATTTCATAAAGCAAGCCGCTTTATATGGTCTTTTTCGGGATTCTATTCTCACTTGGTTCCCAGACAACTTTAATCTTTAACTACAACTCTTCCTACAATTGTAACGGGTCAGTTTTAAACGCTCAAAACCGGTACTTTTGCATCTCTCGATCACTTGTGCTAAACGATGGCTTGTAAAGCCGAGATATTTTCAATGTATCACAAAGCCATTAGCTTAATATTCTAAGCGCTAAAGATAGTATAATTGTATCTAATAGTTAACTGGGCCTGCAGTTCGCAATAACCAAGGGTTTGGGCTCCGTTTTCTGCTCCATTAAAAATTCGAAGGGGGTTTCCTTTCAAATAGCTGTAATTTTCAACTCAAACGTCACTCGCCTGTAAGGCTGAATTGTCCTAGTGAATTATATAGGAGGCAATAAGAAACTTGCAGCCTCGCAAATCTTTTAACAGAAACAAATATCAGCCCAAAAAGCATTTATTTTTTAATTAGCTTAGCCAGTTATTGACTTATGAAAGCTTATCTTGCCATATAGCGCTGGTTTTCAATGAACTGCCGGCCAGCGTTTTGATTTTAATTTTTAAACTTTTTTCATACTTTAACTTTCACCAAGGTTTGTCTAATGAATGGAATCGGGATCGTTAAAACTTCCCCCTGGAAAATAGATCAGGCAGAGTATGCCAGATATAGTAAAATATTCCAGAGCCAGACTACCAAGGCCTGTCTCAACGGAACCCAGGCAAGGGAGCTCTTTCTCCAATCAGGGCTCCCGTCCCACATACTGTTTCAGATTTGGAATCTGGCCGACACCCAGCGCAATGGACAGTTGGACGTTAACCGCTTCGCAATCGCCATGCATCTGATCTTTCAGAAGCTGGCTGGTTATCCTCTCCCATTGCAGCTGCCGCCCGAGTTAGCGCCCGAATCGATAGCAAAGCAGAATGGTACCATCGAATCGCCGGAAGAAACCATCTCCGAAGAGGAGTGGCAACGTGTTAGAGAAAAGTATCGGGCCGTCTCCGGCTGGCTGGCGAGCTCTAAAGCCGTGCAAGAGGCAAGGGAAGCCGAATCGAAGCATTTGGACGCCCTTGAGGCTCAAGTATGTGACAATAAAGTGGTTGACCAACTTTCGGAAATTGATGAACAAATTAGATCCACCCGCATGGAGATCTTTTCAGTTCAAGATGCACAGGAGCACGGGTATAGCATAGCCACCCAAACTCCTGCTGCCATCTCCCTCCCTAATGTCGGCAATGACGCCATATCACAGAAAGCAACCCTCATGCTTCAAAAAAGGATACAAGCCCTTCAAATGAAGTCTCCTTCTATCCCTCCTGACGCCCAACAACGCATCGACGCCTTTAAACTCAAACTGGAAGCCGAGCTTGGAGACAACAAGACAAGAACCTTAGATGACTACAAACTCTCAAAGGCCAGGTTCATACAGCAAGCCTCTACTTATCGCGAAAGGTCCCAGGGAATAAAGAGCCTTACCCGTGAGGCCAATCATTGGTCGGAAGCAAGAAACGGTTCAACCTCTGAAATGAAACAGTTCCTGGGGAGCCTCTCCCAACCATCGATTCCTCAAAGAGTTGAAAATATTCCTGTAGCCCGTCCAAACCTCCCTAGTCGATCGGTACCTTCAGTTGTATTACCCTCTTCCCCAAAGGTGCCCAAAAAAACCCAACCTGCCGCCACCCTTGCCAAAAAAGAAACCGCCCAGGAATATCCCACGAATTTCTCCACAACCAGCCTCAGAGCCATCCCCGCCCAGTCAGCAAGATGAGCTGTCACTTATTGCTCAAGCATCGCGCCTGGCAAGAGAAAAGGCTCGGACTATGGAAAGGGCTAATTCAACCAAGCTTTCGCCAAACCCCAAACCAAAGCCCAAGGAGGTGGTTGATCGGGGCAAGCTTACCGCGGTTGCGAAACAGACCATCACTAAAGACGAAAAGCAACGCCAATACGAACAGCAGACCGGTCCAAGTATCAGGGATATTCGCGCTGCTGCTCGCTTGGCGCGGCTCCAAGCTTTGGAAAATATTCAGGCGGTCGATACTCCCAAATCACCCCCACCTGTTCTCGCCAAGCCCAAGAATCTTCCCCATCCAAAGATGCCCAAACCCAAACCCCCCGTTGCCTCCAAGCCGACATTTGCTTCCAATGACGCTCCCTTGCCTGATAGTGTTATCCAACCCCAAGAAGCACATTCAGAAGAAGTTTCACAGCTCGAGACGGCATCAAACCTAAGTCCTCTCCATGAACTCAAGGCAGATATTTCAGATCCAGAAAACACCGCACTTGGGTTGACAGCGTCCGAGACTGTAGCCAAAGCTGACTCTGTTCCAGACCACGATAACGAAGCCCCACCTGAAGAAAGCCCTCCTTCAGACGTGCGCTTCACCGCAACTCCAGAACCTGAATCATCCGAAGAAAGTTCCCCGCCTATTCAGTTTGAGTCTACACTGCTAAGCTCTGCGGTTTCCTTGGCTTCGGCCGACACCTCCGATACTTCCCCACAACTTCTAAACGTGGAAGCACCCTCAGAAGCGCCGCAACGAACAACGGTTATTTATGAGTTCACCAGTGATGATATTTCCATTATCCCTGGTCAAATCGTACTAGTGGTTGGGTTCCCACCTGACGGGCCAGGCTGGTGTTTAGGCTACATCGAAGGGACTGCTGAAGAGCCGCACTGGATCCCCAGCTCCTATCTCGACTTTAGTGTGCCAGAAGAACCCGACACCCAGTTGTTTACGCTGCTGGAGGACTTTACCGCCGAAGTAGAGGACGGGACACAGCTTTTCTCAGCCAATCTGCTTGTTGAAATCCTCGACTCTTCTGACCCCGATTGGTATATGGCACGCCACCCCTGAAACACAAGCGCTGGCTTATCTCCCTGCCGATATCCTCTCGCCTCAAACTACTGCCAACCATACCAACCCTTTCTCTCTCAAAGAATCCACCAATGGCGCTACCCGGACTCAAGGCTACCACTCCGACAACGATACTTCCTCCTCGCGCAATTCTGGTTCCAACCACAAGTCCAGCTCTTACCATCATCTCCCGCTAGGCTCCTTTGATTTTGGAGAGGATATGGGTGCCATGAACGTAAGTCCTACATCTCTGCAGCTAACCTTTAGTCGCAGCATCGCCAGGGCTGGGCAAGCCAAGTCGATCCTGCTTTCCTCGCCAGCCTTTCAAAGGAAGAAATCAAGCGCCACGAAGCTGTCCATGAACTCATCGCTACTGAAAAGCATTATCTACACGACATGCAGTTGATATTGGATGTGTTCTATCTACCCCTTGAGTCCCAAGGCGACAAGGAGCAGCTTGAGCTTCTGTTTTCAAATCTCCCTGACCTGATTGTCATCAACACCATGTTCTTATCCCAGCTAGAAGGCGCTTCAGCCGATCAGGTGGGAGTTGTGTTTCTTGACCACGCATCTGCATTTGTTGCATATGGCACCTATTGTGGCAGTCACGCTGCTGCCTCACGCTATCTCCAGCACCCTCCTCCTCAACTAGCTTCCTTTCTTGCCGAGGCACAGAAAGAGCCACGTTGTCGTATGCTCTCCCTCACTTCCTTCCTTCTGCAGCCAGTACAGCGCATCACCCGGTATCCCTTGCTGTTAAGCCAGGTAATGCATAAGGCAATTTACGCTCACCTCTAGATTCTGAAATACACATCTGCCGAGCACCCAGACTTTGAGAGGTTGACCCAAGCTGTCCAAAAGGCGAAATCGTTGCTGGATGAAATCAACAGCTGCGCTCGGGAAAGCGAAGATGCCCAGCAGCTGCTGGAGCATAAACAAGCAATCGATCTTTCCTCATACCCCGACTTCAATCTGGAAGGCATGACACGTCAAATGGGCCCAAGGCGCGCCATCATGGATGGTCCCCTCGCCAAGCAGAAGTCTGGAAAGCAGCTCCATGGCTTTCTCTTCAATGATATTTTTATTCTCACCCAGCCGGCCCCGCCCTCCTCCCCCCATCGCTTCGTCTTATATAGAACAGTAGCCTCTTTACTTATACCCCCACTAACAACCATTCAGCCCATACCCCTGGCTCGGCTTAAAGTACGTGATGCTCAAACCACCCAAGGTCGCAGAGGCATATTCTCCCCCTACGGTAACGCAACCCCCTCTGCCCATGACTTAACCCTTCTTTAGATGAAAGCTGCTTCCAACTGGTCTACGCCAAAGATATCCTGACCCTCAAGACCGCCACCCCCTCTACCACAAAGAAGTGGATGTCGGAATTCAACAAGGCAATCCAACTCGCTGTGACGGCTGACAGGCGGCACCCCGGCTACTGAAGCTTCCCTACAATAATCCATCAACTCCCTCCCCGCCAATCAGATCCCAAAAAGTCATTTTAATTTAGTTGTGCCCCTTCAGCTCTTGAATAGTTTAAATAAAAGATTAATTCTTTCTCTCCATAATTAAAACCACATAAAGACGATACTTAGCTTTGTTACTTTTGCACAGGACAATCATACATGGGGCTGACAACCCAAGCCAACCTCTGGTGCTGCTTCGATAGTTGAGTGCAGATCAACACAACTACCTGAAAGATCTGCCTTTACGGTAGGTACCTGACCCCTACCTTTGGCGACACCTTAAAGTTGATATTTCAACGCCAACTTCTTCATCAACGGATCTATACAGCTCAAGGGTAGCTGCACCACCCCAAGCAAAGTTATACAAACCCCAAGAACATATGCCAACTAGAGTAGGGACGACCACCAAAATCAACACAACTGGTTTCATGGCCAAGCCTTGCCCGTCACAATTGGTTTTGTGGCTTTGGCAGTTGGGCACAGATCATTTTGTGACCTTCATGTCGCATCACAGTCCGCACAGCTCTGTTTTGGGTTTTCAGGGGGCAGGCCACAACCACAACTGCTGCATTCCGTGCCCGCTCCTAAAGCCACAAAGCATATCGGCATGGACGCGATGCGACGAGGCACAGCCGCATGCGGGTTTGTGCCGCCTCCGATCATAAGTATGCCAACCATGCCTTCCAATTGAAATAGATATGTACATGTTTTTACCAGCCTTTTACCATGATCATCTAAAGCCAACTGTGGTACGATCAAAGCTATCATCGCAAGATAATGGCAGATAAAGCTTTGATGGATCTTGGTTAAAAGTAAGATCCAACAACTGGACCTGCTCTGATCTTATATCCTTTGCCTTGCACAAAATGATATCATACGTCTCATCTTTAAAAACCCCTTTTAATTTTACATCCTGTGCCATGCACAAAACAAACCTATCTGTTCCATATTTGAAAACACCTTCCCTTGATATTTTGTGACCTAACCAATGGAGCGAGGCACAGGTTAGGACCTACTCCAAAAGTTGCAAACAGATCCATCCAGATTGTTTTGTGACCCAATCCAAAACATAAAAAACCCAGTTTGTGACTCTGTGTTCACACAATTGCTGTTCCCATCCCTACCCCAATACCAACCATCAGCATCAGAACCCCCAATCTGGCCATCATCTAGAGCACCAAACCTCGCGTTAGTTGCTATCCTGTTCCAATTCCAAACGGGTACCAGATTTCCACTACTGCACATAACAAACTCCTCACTAGCGGTTCACTTTCTCACATCAATCTCAAATACCGCAGGGCTGATTTCAAGATGTCCAGGTGAGATATTCAGAACCTTCGTCACCAGAGATATTTCTGGTTCAAATCAAGGTATTAGCCTCCCAACAAGTTTCCACAGCAGCTGATCTTCAGCCAATTGTTGTTCCGTTGACTGAACTCCTGACATGTCTGATCCTGCTATAAATTCCTCATAAGCGCTTTGTTTAGCCTTACAGTAGATCAAAGGGTTAAAATAAACTCTACCTGCCAATAAAAGCTATACCATGACCATCTAAAGATCCTTTATTGTTTAGATTTACCAGCTTAATTTTAAAACTTTATCTTTTCCAAGGCTAATCAAACCAAGCTTTACCACCAGAAAATAAAAAACAGCACAAGACCTACAATTTGTGAGAGAGGGGGCTAAACTGACTAAGTTTGGCTCCCATCTTGGAGGGACAAACTACCAGGATACTATCCAGTGAATCACTGGAATTGCTGCTCTAAAGGGAGACCACAAGGAGAACACTGGGGACAGCTGAAGACAGTATGTAAAGTTCCAAGGCCCGCCGTTAGCCCTGGTCAGGGATATATCCCCCAGACTAACAAAAAAGCAGGCAGGTGCAGTCAAAACCTCTCCAAAACTTGGAGGACCTGGCACACACTGCGGACAAGCGTTTTGTGCTGGCTTTTTACGGCCAAATCTTCTCCCCTTTTGTGGATTCCCCTCCAGCTATGAAGGAGATTTTAATCCAGCTAGATTGGTTGCTTTCCTGGTGCTGTCTTTCCTTGAAACAATTGGCAGGACAACATGAAAACACAGGCCCCATTTTACCAGGTTTGCCTAATCCACAGCCCAGGAAATTTGGGAATAAAATCCCACAATTAGTGGATTCCTGGCCAAACAATTCCTCTGGCCCGGGGGTCCCTTAACTTGAAGAAAATGGTTCTGGAGCCATTCCAGTTGTGACATTGAAGGCAGGCATTAGGGTTAATGCTGGGCCTGAACCCCTGGAATGCACCTAGCCAACTGGGTGGTTGTTCCTCACACTTGGGCCTGTTGCTCCTATTTCTTGGGCCCAGGCCATGGATAGATTAGGCCACTACTTCTAACTGGTTCCCTCTTTTTTGCTTCCTAAAACTCCCTCCTATAACGCCCCTGGTACCATCACCCCTCCTATGCATATAATGGAAGCAAGGGCCATCAGGTCCCTTGCTTACCAATTCCAATTATCAAATAAAACTCCTGATTTTTCAAATTTATTTGTATTTTTGTAGTTTTATTAGATAACAGAGATTATTGTCCTGACTCCTGCTGCCGTTTCTTCCTCTCACTCTCCTTTGGTCTGCCTTCCCTGCCACCCGTCTGGCCAGCTGTCTGTCCACCTGTGTTTTCTTGTTGAGATTCAATCCAAGAGGATCCAAACTCAGTTCAAAACCTTGGAAGCATCCTAGTTCTCACAGTGTGTCTGCCCAAAGGGTTTTGTTAAACCCTTCTTCTGCAGAAATGTTATCTTCACTACTTAAGCTACTTATGATGACTATAGTCCCCATCTTTCTATTGTTATGGACCACAACCCCAGGCATTTGGAATAGACCTTCCTTGGCTGCAACACATTCTACTTCCAATCCTGGCCTGCTCTCCAATCCTCTTTCTTGTTTGACCCAAGTTCCCACCATTCTTAACACAGTTGTCAAGTTGTCTTGGGTAGGTCTTTATCCCAAGGACCTCCCACAATTCACAAAGTCAGAGACTGATAAATCTCCTTTCCTGGACCCACACAACACCAAATTTATGCCAGTTCCAAGCCACTCCCTCCCCTTCCCGCATCAACTTCCTCCCATGGATCCAGATCTCCCTCTCACCTGGGATCTTTCTCTGTGGTTGCTTGCTGGTGCCTTGATTATGGGCTTGGACACCTATTTCCCTCCCTTGTCTTGGCCTGCCTTCTTTGGGAGGCCTGTTAGGACAGCCATTCCAGTCCTGCACTGGATGGCATCCTGATGGATGGTTCCACTAGGATGAGAGCCAGACTTTGTTAGCCTAGCCCCCCTCTCTTACAAAGTAGGCGTTCAACCCCATCCACTCCAGGCCAATAAGCAACCAAGGGGTGTGTGTGGGGATGTGTTCCATAACTATGGGTGCTAATTGGGGACTGGAGTTCTTTTCTTTCAGCTAGAGAAGAGAAGGCGCAAGAGCTTCCACAACCAAAGGTGTAAGAGAGGGGGTTAAACTAACTAAGTTTGGCTCTCATTCTGGCTAAACAAACCACCAAGATGACGCCCAGTGGATCACTGGGACAGCCGCTCAAAGAGGGGACCAGAGGGATAGTTGAAGGAAGTAGGCATTCAGTCCCATCAACATAAGACCAGTGAGCAACCAAGGCGTACAGGTGGGGACATGAGTCAGAACCTCAGGTGCCTGCAGAGGGACAAAGTTGTTTCTCTCCAGCTGAGGGGGGAGATGCAGATTATATCTTCACAAGGGGAACATGCAAGTCATGGTCAGGGAAGTACAAGTCCAGGTCATCACAAGTCAGGCTCTTTACCAGAGCTTTCCCTGAGATGAGGAGACTACTCAGAAAGTGCAGGAGACTGAAGGGGTCATCACCCACAAGGCGCACAGAAGAGGAGATTTGGACCCAAAGATCTGGGGAACTGGACCAAAGGTGCAGCAGAAACAGAGCCAAGGAAAACACCACAAACTTGAGGACAGTGAGCATCATTTTTGAAAAATCCAGAAAAGTTAGAGTCCAAAGGTAGATTTTTCAAGCCCTTCAGTTGTAGAAATTTGGTTAACTTGGGTGGTTACAAGTAAACTCAAGTAAAAATAAATCAGGGAGCTTGATAGGCTTGTGGGTGGACTCAGATGGCTTTAACAACAAGTATATCAAGAGCGGGTTCAAAAGCAAGCAAAAACAAGGGAAATTCAATATAACAGTAAGCTTTTATATGTTTTATTAACTTGAATTTCAAGTTCAACCCGTATTTTTGAAAGCATAAGTGTTTAATATAACTACTATACACTAACACTTAACCTAGGGGGTTCAGAAAAGCTGTCAGGTTTGAAAAGACCAATGGAAAGGTAAAGAATATTAGAATTTCTACCAATAATTTTAAAGATTACAAGGGAACTCAAAATACAGAGTTCAGAGCTTAATAAAATTAAACAGTGTAGCAACAGACTCTAGATTTAGTGTAATAAGAGAATGAACAAGCAGGGGACTGAAAGTCCCTTTGCTAGACTTAAGAAAATGTGTTGCAAATTGGGTGATCATGTCACAAGTGACAAACTCCTATCAACTATACTTATTGAAAAGCCTCAACTACAAAACTCAAACCCTGGCATCTCGCGGGCCGCCAGCCCGCAGGGCGAGCCGCCCGGCTGCCCGCAGTTTTTTAGGCTCAAATCAGAACAGGATTTGACTTCAGAAAATCCTTTTAAGCTTGATGAACCAAATGTACCTATGCCAATACTCTCCACACTAAAGGTTCCTGATAAAACAGCCAATCAACAGGCAGGTCCAGCCACAGATTCCAAAATAACTCAGGCCTGCACGGAAGGGAAAACAGAGAATTTTCCCATAGAACGTGGGCCACCCAGAGGCAACCAATACCACAACCTGACTAGGGAATTTGAGCATTCTCAGTTCAAACCAGCCAATGAAATAGCCCCCAAAATTGATGCCACCAAAGACTGGGAAGACCTGATAATTGGGAAAACCCGGGCCAACAGAATTTGTGAAAGTTTTATCATGACAGATGGGCATACTTATACCCTGGGCCACCAGGAAGATGCCCATTGCCATCCTTGCAATAAAGTGACATGAACCTTTGGTTCAACCATATCATACCTTATTTATTAATAGTTCTATTTCATTTACAGTCTACTCCTTGCGGCTTTGCACCCTGGGCTCACCTACCCCAAGAAACTGCGGACAAGCCGCCCAAACTTTACCGTTCACCAGGAGCTCCCTTCAGCCCAGTACATTTTACTGAGTACCCACCCAACCTGGTGTATTCAGAGTTTACTCTGGAGGAGATCCTCATCCACGACCCCAAAGCTAGAACTAGAGAGACGGAAGTTCTTTACAGAGAAGGCATCAAAATCATCTGGCCCCCTCTGCTATTCCAAGACAAGTATAATTTCCTGCCCGCATATTTGGTTCCAATGACACCGCCCCTCACCCCGCGGCCTGACCACCCACAAGAATCTGTTGCCACTAATGAATCCACTTCCACTCAGATATTTGGGGTAATGTATATCACCCTCACTGTATTGATTGATTCTATGGTGCCTGTAAGCGGACCTTGGGCAGTCCTTGGAAAATTGTTATCTTATATTGTAAAGTTAGCCCCAATCTTGTGGTGGGCTCTCCCTGCTGGGCCTACGGGCCGTCTGCCCGCGAGTTCTCAGGAACCCCCCACAGGTTGGATCCCTGACAGATCACCTGATCACTTAACCTGATCTAATTGGTTAGGTGAGAAATTTTTCTGGGCAAACCCAGGGGAGCTGTGTCACAAGTGACAAACTCTTATCAACTATGCTAATTGAAAGGCCTAAACTACGGGAGTCAAACCCTGCGGGCCGCCAGCAGTTTTTTGGGTTCAAACCAGAACAGGATTTAACTTTGGGGAATCTCTTGAAGCTTGATGAGCCAAGTTTGCCTACAACAATGCCCCCCGCACTAGAGGTTCCTGTTAACCTAACCAATCAACAGGCTGGGTTAGCCACAGACCCTGGAATAATCTGGGCCACCACGGAAAAAGAAACAAATAAACTTTCCATTAGAAGCGGGCCACCCAGAGATGACCCGTCCCGTGACCAGACTAGGGAAGTTGAGTGCTCTCAGTTCAAGCCAGCCAATGGAATAACCCCTGCAATTGATGCCACCGAGGACTGTGAAAACCTAGTAGATGGGAAACCCTGGGCCAAGAAAATCTATAAAAGTTTTACTATGACAGATGGGCATATTTATACCCTGGGCCGCCAGGAAGATGCCCATTGCCATTCTTAAAATAAAGTGACATGAACCTTTGGTTCAACCAGGTTATTCCATATTTGATATTAGTTCTATTTCATCTACAGTCTACCTCCTGCGGTCCCGCCCCTCTTACCCAACCACTCCAAGAAACCGTGGACTAGCTGCCTGACCTTTTCCGCCCACCAGGAGTTCCCTACAGCCCAGTAAATTTCACTGAGTACCCCCTAAACCCAGCATATTCAGAGTTCACCCTAGAGAAAATCCTAATCTACGACCCTGAGGCCCAAACTAGAGAGACCAAGACCATCTATAGGGAAGGAAACAAAGTCACCATCCCTCCCCTTCTATTCCGCAACAAGTACAACTACCTGCCCGCATATTTGGTTCCTATGACTCCACCCCTCACCCCGCGGCCCAACCGCCCGCAGGAATCTGTTGCCGCAGATAAATCCACTTCCACCCAGATATTTGGAGTCATGTACATCACTCTTACCAGCTTAATTGATTCTATGGTGCCCGCAAACGGACCTTGGGCTATCCTGGGAAAATCCCTATCCTATATTGTAAATTTAGCCCCAATCTTGTGGTGGGCCCTTCCTGCTGGGCCCGCGGGCTGTCTGCCCGCGAGTCTGCAGGAACCCCCTACTGATTGGATCCCTGGAAAACTGGAGGGTTTCATACCAATTTACAAACTTACATCTGATTGGCTGGTGTTGATTTTAGGCTTTTGTGGTTCATTTGAATTTTTGAGCATTGGTGTGACATTGCTTAATTGGTTATCTCTAATTGTTTTCAAAAGTGGGCAGCACCATGCCAATAGATAGACCAAATTAATTAGTATTTCTTCCCAGGGGGAAGCAACAAGAGCTGGAGGGCCTGCAGGGTAAGCTAGTACAAATATTTCATCTACAGTGTGATCCAAATCCACTAAAGAATTGAGTGGGTTGGCTGGCGTTTGGGACCTTTTCTTAGTGCAGCAAGGAAAAACAGTGCATTCCAAAGCCAAAGGGGGCTGTCAGGCGCCCACCCACTTGGAATTAATCTCCCAAATTGATTAATGATTGAAGAGGGATTTAGATTAGTTACCAATGAACCCACAGGAACGGACACCATTCCAAGATGAAAGAGTTCCCCAACTATGTGATACTGACCTAAGAGCAGATTGAATTGTCCAAGGAAGAAGTACACTTCTAAGTAGCACAAGAGGAAGGCCAAGGCCAAGGGGCAAAATACCTGTGGTTCAGAGATTTTGTGTACAGATTGGTAGTTCTGAGGCTCTTCCTTTTAAAGTGGGTTGTGGGACAATGGGGTGGCTGTATACCATACTACTGGTATTACCCGGCGCCAGGAGCTATCCAAGAATTGAGTTTCAGGAGAAGTGCCAGAGTCTGTGCGCAAACCTATCAAAATGCTAGCCAATACAGCTGGCAACAAGAATATCCAATAGATCCATTTATACCCAAGAGACTTAATAAAAGAAGTCTTGGGTAATATCATGGTTAGGATTAAGAAAAGGTTTAAGTCAAGCCAAGAATGGACAATAATTCACTTAGGGTGAATGTAGACTTTATTGATTGAACAAATAACAAAATATAGCTTAACAGATTTATATAGCATGTCAGCTAGAAAATAATCTGGGGACAATGTAAAGGAAATCAAAATCTTGGGGACAGAATTTGGAAATCTGGAGGAGAAACAGGGGATTCTGGGGCAACTGGAACTTAAACTAATGTTTTTCTTAAAATTGAATTCAAAATAATGAACTCAGCACATAAAAACAATATTAGTTTTTTTAAATAATTGACCATCAGGCAGGACAAGCACTGGGAATACCCTGATTTTCCCCACAGGTAAGTTGGGCATCAGGAGAAGGACTTTCAACGGAACCATAGTAATTTACACTAAGAATATAGGAAACTGTGTCAAATTCAGTACAAATGTAAAGTTCTGTGGCCCACCTTTGGCCCTGGATTGGGATGTATTTCCCAGACCATCAAAAAAGGTGGCCCGCGTGCAGACAAAACCCCTCCAAAACCTGGAGGACTTGGCCCACACGGTAGACAAACGCTTTGTGTTGGCCTTCCCGGCTGAAGTTCCCATTTCTCCTTTGGAGTCCCCTCCAACTGCAGAGGAGACATTGATTCAGTTGGATTGCTTGTTGTCCTGGTGTCTCCCGGTCCTGAAACAATTAGCAAACCAACAAAAAAAATGCGGGCCACATGAAGTCAGAAAGATCAAACCTGCGGCCTGGGGAAATTGGGTACCAAAACCTGCAATCAGTGGTGTCCCAGGTAGCTAATTCCTCCGGCCTGGGAGTCCCCTGGCCCAAAATAATTGGGTTCTGGAGCTCTCTGGTGGAGACGTCAGAGGAAGGCATTAGGGGAAATGCGCACCCTGAGTCCTCGGAAGGCTCCTAGTCAATTGAGGGACTGAGACTTACATCTGGGCCTGCAGCCCCTATTTTCTGGGTCTCAAACCAAGATAAGATTGGCTAGTACTCTTTAATAGGCTCCCTTTTAGATTGCACTTTAATAGCCCCTTTCATAACCCCTCCCATCCTATCACCCCCTCTTGCATAAAATGGAAGCATGGGCCATCAGGTCCCTTGCTTACCAATTCCAATTGTTGAATAAACTCCTGACTTTGAAAATCTTTTGTATTATTAAAGTTTGTTTAATAATAAAGGTAATTGGTTCAACACCCGCTGGCGTCCCTGCCCCATTTTCCCTGGCCCGCCTGCCCGTCGTTTTTTTGTTGGGAATTGTTCCAAGAATATTAAGTCAGACCATTTCCTATTATTTACCCGTGCACCTGGTCCGTCCGCCCAGTAGTTTTAGCAAAAGAGGGGCACCCGCTGAAACCATGTTGTCATATTTGGTACAAGATGGCTATGTGGATACTGGTGCCTATTTCTCTCTTGTTCTGGTTCTCAAACCCTGTCTTTTGGAGTAAACTTTCCTTGATTTCTCAATCTTCTGAGTTTATTCCTGGTCTTTTTGTAAATGTAATTGAACATCTCTCCCAGATTCCCATCAAACCAGTATCCTATGGGTTGTTCTCTTGGTTGTCTTCTCATCTTGAAGAATTGTTGCCACCTTTAGAATCTGTTACTACTGAAACTCCTTCTTCTGACTTGGTCAATCCTTCCCCCTTGCGCCAAATCCCTGAGTCAAATGCAGAGTCCACTTTCACTTGGGATTGCTCTCTGTGGTTACTTACTGGAGCCATGGTCATGGCTCTGGATGCATACTTCCCTCCCCTTTCATATCCGGTCTCCTTTGGGAGGCCTCTTCAAGCGGCTATCCCAGTCTTGCACTGAATGGCATCCTGGTGGTTGGTCCCACCAGGATGGGAGCCAGACTTTGTTAGTCTAGCCCCCCTCTCTTACAACAAACGTCACCATCAATAGTTTGGAAGGGTTTTGAAGTTGATTTGGTGTTACATGATTGGCTGCCACCTACTTTTGAAGATAACAATTGGTTGAAATTAAATTCAACACTAACATTTGAACCTAGTCAACCAACTAAGTCCAGGGGAGTTACAAGTTCAATCCCTGTTCTTGAATTGATCAAGCAGCTAGTCTCTTCCAGAATATTATTAAAAGATAATATTGAACAAATGCTACTAAATAAATTAACTTTCTCAGCTTTTTCCAATGGACCTGGTTTGGAGAACCCATCTGAGCTTGGTATTTCAGATGAGTTGTTGATAGGAATTTCATCAGGAAGATTCCTGACAGGGGCAATGAATTTTCAAAAGAGATGTCCAAGTTGAGGTCAGGGGAGTACAGAACCAGATTTTCACACTTGAGGCTCTTGAAAAAGATCTTCCTAGAGAAGAGGAGGCCCTTTGCAAGGTATAGGATTCTAGAGGGGCCATTGCTTATGACATGCTCACAAGAAGAAATCTGGGTCCAGAGGTCTGGGGAAGTGATCCAGATTAGGAGTAAAGTCTGGACTGGAGAAAAAACCACAAATTTGACAACAGGGAGTATCATTTCTGAGATCTTCAGAGGATTTGGAGCTCCTTGGTGTGTTTTATGATGCTAAAATTGATAAAGATTCCCAGGGCAGGGGCTGCCACAAGAAACTGGAAGAAAAGAGGCTTGGGATACTAGGGGAGGCTTGGGAAAGATCTCAGTTGTCTTTAGCAGCTGCCAAAGAGAAAGAAGGATTGGAAGCAAGCAAAAACAGATAAAATTCAAAGTAGGAGTAAGTTTTTATATTAACTACTAACTCAAATTTTAAGTTGAAATCAGATTTTAAAAAGAGTAAGTAGATAAATTAACACTTATACATTGACACTTCTCCTAGTTACTTCAGAAAGACTGCCAGGTTCAAAAGGACCAGAGGAAAGATAAGGACTTCAAAAATCTTTACTAACACTTTTAATGATTTAAAGAACTCAAATAAGAGTTCAAAAGTCAAATAAAATTTAAATTTTTTTCAAAACTCCAAAAGTTTATTGAATTGAATAAGAGAATGAGCAAGCAGGGGACCAAAAGTCCCCTGGCTTGACTTAAGGGATTGAAGTTGAATTTGTCAAATCACCTGATACAATTTGAGCATCTGATTGACCAGTGGAGAACTTTTTTAGGGAAGAGCCAGGAGAACTGGAGAGTTTCACACTAATTTATTCCTTAAAATTTGATTGGAGAATATTGGTTTGGGGTTTTTGAGATTCATTCAAGTTTGGGGATTTTAATGTGGCTTGTTTTGGTTGGCCAGCCCTGATTGTCTTTAACAACAGTCAATAACAAGCCAGCAAATATTCCAAATTGACCAGTGTTTCTTCCCATTGTGGAGTGGCAAAAGAAGGGTAGTCTGGGGGTTATTCTAACACAAACCTTTGATCTGCAGTGTGGGCTAAATCCTCAAAAGAATTAAGAGCTTTAGCTGAGTTTCAGGCAGTTTTCTTTGTGCACCATGGGAAAATTGTTCTATCCAGGATAGGGCTGTGTTGGCTTAAAAAAGGGACAATTACGGCATTTGCCATAATTGTCCTGTTATCCCCTCCCTGTCTACATCCTTTTGATTCCCCCAGTGTAGAGGAATCCAAAATTTATATAAAAAAGAAGGCACTAAATTCAGAACCTGAACATAAAAATGCAGGATTGTCAAATCATTGGTCCAAATTTTGAATCACTTTTGCGGGATAGCCTTTTTTAATTAAATTGAATTCTTTGTATTTTTATTTGGACTTTTAAAAAAGCAGTAACTCATAGACACTTTGCAAAGTTCAAGTTGAACTGCATATTTCCAATGGACAGAATGAATTAACTGGAATCAGATTTGAAGTGTTCAAATCCATAAACCATTTTCATTAAGTTTACTATGTTTTTTGGAATTGCGGGATTTTCAAATCCAAGAACCAAATTTCAAATCAAGAATGAGGTGAATTTGAAATAAATATAATTTAAGGGTGTCTCAAAAAGAATTAGCACAAATCCACTCTAGATCCTTTAGCATCCTTTTTGAGACACCCATAAATTATATTTATTTCAAATTCCTTGCAATTATGATTTGAAATTTGGTTCTTAGATTTGACAATCCCGCAATTTCAGATTTGTTAATTTTTACATGATGTCTATGATTTGTTTGACATACAGGAAATCTCAAATTATACATTAGAATCCCGCATTTCTGATTCATGTATCCCACATTTGTTTGCTGAGTTTTGTCTTTTGTTAGGTGAGTTATCTGCTCAAGGGATTCAAAATTTGCCAATTTAAATAAACCAAAAAAAGTCAAATTAAAGGGTTGATTTTATTAAATATTTTATTTTTCACTCAGCTGAGTTGCCCGCAAAAGTGATTCAAAATTTGGACCAAGGATTTGACAATCCCATATTTTTATGTTCAGGTTCTGAATTTAAAGTATTGGAAGGCTTTTTGCTTTCTGGAATTTGTTGGATCCTTTATAAATATTTAAAATAAAAAATATTTTTTAAGAAAATTAAATTTGGAATTCAAACTTGTTTAATTTTTTAAATAGAAAGACAAAAAAAGGATAATTTTTATTTATAAAAAATCCCAGAAATTTAAATTCTGGAATGTGCTCTTTTACTAAACAATTTCAAGAGAACCTTCTCAGGGAAGATTCTCTTGAAATTGTTTCCGGATTTTGGACAGGTGGCTTCTTTTTTAAAAAGGAGCCAACCTTCCAAAATCTGACACTGCCCTAATCCAGGGCCAAAGGGGGGAGTAACTTTACACAATTACTCTCTCTCAGGAAAACAATTCCCTGAGAAATGTCCAAGCTACAAAATAGTTGGTGGCACTTATTCCAGACACCCCCAATCTGTACCAGAGAAAGCATTCCAAGTCCTACAAGGGAAATTACCCATAAACCCCTATGGCAGCCATGGTGTACAAGGAAAGTATGTGGTTTCCCATGATACTGTATAATACCCTATCTTTATATCAAATAAAGTAACATTCTCTTCTTAATTTCCCCCTTGATTTATTATTTTACTTACCAGAAGTATATAAATGACAAAATAAAATTTTTTCCAGTTTCTTTATGTAAAAACCATTTTCTTCCTTATGATTCAAGCATGCAAAGATTTGAGTTTCAAATGAAAACTTGCAGTCAAATCTGTGTATCTGAGATGTTGTGATTAAGATGCTGTAGTAAAAGATATAGAGTTTCCACTAATTACTGTAAATTCAGAACCTGAACGTAAAAATGCGGGATTGACAAATCCTTGGTCCAAATTTTGAATCACTTTTGTGGGCAACTCAGCTGAGTGAAAAATAAAATATTTAATAAAATTAACCATTTAATTTGACTTTTTTTGGTTTATTTAAATTGGCAAATTTCAAATCCCTCAAGCAGATAACTCAACTAACAAAAGACAAAACTCAGTAAACAAATGTGGGATACATGAATCAGAAATGCAGGATTCTTATGTACAATTTAATATTTCCTGTATGTCAAACAAATCATAGACATCATGTAAAAATTAACAAATCTGAAATTGCGGGATTGTCAAATCCAAGAACCAAATTTCAAATCATAATTGCAGGGAATTTGAAATAAATATAATTTATGGGTGTCTCAAAAAGGATGTTAAAGGATCTAGAGTGGATTTGTGCTGATTTTTTAGGAAGCACAGGCATTCTAAAAAATCACCCTATTCCATTTTAGGACGGCTAAAATTTAGATCATAATATTTACAAAATTAACATATATAACAATAAAATTGACTAAAATATACATTCCTCTTCTTGAGTTTAAAATTATAATAAAATTTTTATTATGTCTTCTTCCAACACCAACCAAGTCAACAAGCTGTTCCCTGGCCTTGACAAAATTATGCAGGGCTACGCCGGGTCTTCTAATAGTGAAGCATCCCTCTATGGCCACTCCCAACCCGCAGGCCCCTCTGCAAGCACTACCAGGAGTGTGTTCTTTCTCCTGTGTCCTCAAGCATGGCCCTGTTTGCCCATCACACACAGGCAGCTGCTAACCCAAATCATACAGCAACACTAGCATCCAGAATTGACCAAGTGAGCCATGGGGCCACCAATGGAAGCCAGAATCCAGAAACAGCTAATCAGATGGCACTGTCTGGTTCTCAAGGCAGACACACCCCGCCTTCAGCCAATCAGCTTGCAAGACACAGAAGAAAATTAATCACTACATAAGATTGTTCTTGAAATGGTTGAAAAGCAAGGGATGCTTATGTCCCTCAAGGAAATTGCAGCCGCAATGGGGTTTTCAAAGTCCACTGTGGCTGCAACCCTGCAAGCCCACGCCAACTGTGGCCCTCCTACCAAGAAGACCCTGACTGGTGCCTGTACTTTGACCAAAGGTGACACAGCCCATCCCCTTATGATGGCTCATTATGGAACATGACCCATGGATGCCCCTGGTCCAGGTATGTCTCCAGCTGGGACTCCACGGCATATTCACCAATAAGAGAACTGGTGAATTTGTGGATGTACAGAGTTGTGGTTGCTGCTAGAATCCTGTCCAATCAGGTTCTTGGTGGCCCCAGTTTGGTGGATACTGAACCCATACAATTCAACCATCATTAATTTTATTAAAGGAGAGGGCAATGAGGGCCTGTAATGACGTAATCTTCCTGTCATATGCCAAGATTTTGGCAAGTATTCAAGACTTTGGAGAAAAGCGTATCCAATCTGACATCTATAAGCACAGCCCAATTTTGTATCCTTTTGTTGGTGTTTTATTGGAAGTTTCCCCATTGGGTGTCAATTATTACTTGGCAATATTGAATACTGCAGATGGGTATGCCTACCAGACAGAGCTCAAGGCCATGCTGGAGGAGTGGGTCACACAGCAAACACCGTGCATACAGTTGTACTGAGTGCAGAGATGGAGCAGCGGAAATGGGCTACCCAAGAAATCAAGGCTGTGGGGCATATCTGTTGGTCCTACCCCACCAACCACGCCAACATGCATCTTGCAGATGTATGTCTTTACAATTTTGGTTCTGCGCTCAGGCGCTTAAAGCCTGCCACCTACAACAAACTGTGCACTCAAATTGATAAGGATTATGAGCTTTTTCCTT
Organism: Entomophthora muscae; assembly: GCA_014839935.2. Taxonomy (NCBI): domain Eukaryota; kingdom Fungi; phylum Entomophthoromycota; class Entomophthoromycetes; order Entomophthorales; family Entomophthoraceae; genus Entomophthora; species Entomophthora muscae. The sequence goes on along the minus strand of QTSX02001147.1, from coordinate 713 downwards.
CTGTGTTTGTCCAGGACCTATCAGATCTTGTCATTTTCTATGCAAGTGACAGTGATAAGTCCAGAAAGGGATCCTGCCTTCCCCCTTGTCCATCCATCTGTTTTGTCAAGCCTGCATACATGATGGAAGAAGGATTTGAGCAATTGAAGCAATCAGATCTTGCTGCCCCTTCCCAGTCAACCAACCTTGCCTCCTCAACCCCCCATCAACCCACCTGCCTTCCAACCCTGACTCCCAAACCACTGCCCATACCCCCCACTATATCTGTTGCTGTCCCTTTTACAGGCGCAGATGAAGGCAATGTTCATTCCACCCAGTCCCTCCCCTTCTTGTCATTTGATGAGTAAAATAAATCTTTTCTTTGTGACAACTTATTAAAGTTGATGGTATTTCTTTCAATTCATAATCAATAATATATTTTTTATATTATTGTCATTCCATATAATTAATAAAATGGTATAAATCTGATACAGTAACATATAATTATTTGCATGAATATTTTTCATCATTATTAATAGATTAAAGACCATAAATGTAAAGTTATATTAGTATATTGCAATTAGACGTCAACTCTTGATATTTAGATATTGTGTTCATAACTCAATGCAATTTTTTTAATTAAATTCATTGTAAACTTGGCCTTTTTCATTATAATTTATTGAAATGGACTGTGTTTATATTAGAGAGCCATTAACATTTAGTACAAATATTGA
>QTSX02001146.1:0-21945 GCA_014839935.2 Entomophthora muscae | reverse complement strand
GTACACAACCATGTGTACCCAACTTACCTTGACACCCTCATGAGGGACCACATATCTGTGAAGATGACTGAAACAGAAGACAAAAAGGACACTAGTAAGATCAATTGGAATACCTGTACATAAAAGATCATACATTTCAAGAATGTGAAAGTCTCACTTGAACAGGACCCAATACGTCAACAACTTGCCCAATAATTCCCTTCAGTATTCCAGGAGAAACTGCCAGGCCTACCACCTGACAGGGGCATCCAGCACAAAATTGATCTCAGAGGAAGTGTTCTAAAAGCACACCCCATCTATTGCTTAACTCCACAAGAAGACAGCACACTAAAAGCCTACCCAGATGAAGCCCTGGAAAAAGGGCATCATTCAACCATCAAAGTCTCCCTTTGGCAAAGCAGTCTTATTTGTAGCTAAGAAAGACAGTGGATTATATCTTGTTATCAACTACAGAGCACTCAATGAAGTTACAATTAAGAACAGGTATCTCCTGCCCCTGATTGATGACTTCTTCAAGGCTCTAAGGGGATCATAGTCCTTCAAAAAAATTGACTTAACAGCAGGATACCATCCAACCCGTGTTAAACTAGGAGACATCCCCAAAACAGTGTTCTGAACTAAATATGGAATTTTTGAATGTGTGGTCCTCATTTTTGGCATGGCAAATGCCCCAAGTACCTTTGTAACATTTATGAACAAAGTATTTAAGGGCCACATTGGAAAAAGGGCCATAGTCTACCTGGACAACATAATCATCTATAGCCTTGACAAGGGACAACATTGGAAAGATGTTTGCATGGTACTCAATACATTTAAAGACAACCAGCTTATAGTCAAACCTTCTAAATGTGAATCATTTCCAACTGAGCTCCCATTTCTAGGCCACATTGTCAGCAAGGATGGGATTAAACCAGACCCAGAAAAGTTAAGAGCCATCCCAGACATGCCAGCACTACACAACAAGAGTGGACTCCAAATGCACCTGGAAACAGTCACGTACCTCAGAAGGTCCATCCCAGATTGGGGAGCCCTAACCGCATCCCCTGTCTGCAATCACTGGCAAAACAACCAAATCCATAGGAGCACCATCAAGAGAAAACAATCACAAAAGCAAAGGAACAAATGGCCACCTGTCAGGATTATCCTGACATAAATTACCTGGCCAATAGAAATTGGGAATTATCCAATATCTGGGCTAGGTAGCAGTAAACTTGCAATTTACTCAAAGATGGGTATTCATGCATTTTGCATGAATAGATTAATGCACAAATTTTCCTATTCATGCAAGCGTAACTCATCAAGTACAGAATGAAAATCAACGCTTAAACTTGCATTTGAAAGGTCTTGCTAAGCCTGACAACTTCCCTTAAGCAATTACGACTTGTCAAGAGCCCCAATCACAAGCGAAATCAAGATGAAGTGAACTTCCTGCATGAATAACTGGTTGCATAAAAATGATGTCATGTCCTGAATGCAACTGTATCTTGGCAAATATGAATTGGATCTGCATGTCCAAACCCACATCCAAAAGCCCTTGTTATTTCAAATCTTTATTAGTAAGTAGTGAGCACCTGTCAAGAACCCAGATTGTGGGCAAATTCAAGTAGAGTACGGGACTTGCAAAGTAATAAGTGTCAACTTCATTTGACATGCATGCAATGCACTCTCTGCACCCACTATTCCTAAACACTCTCCCCTCACTACTTTTTACCTATAAATAATTGATTTTGGACTAGTTGATAGCTAAGCTATCATTGAAGTTAAACCCAATCTTGTTATCTATTATCCTCCATTGATTATAGAAAGTAAGTTCTGCTGCGTCTATACAGCTGGGCTTTACACCACCCCTCCCATCTTACATTACCCCAACTGCCAAGGAATCTATGAGTTGGGAACTGATGCCTCCAACTAAAGCAGTTGGAGGAGTACTTTGGATCCAAGCTGCAGAAACAGATCTTCTCCTGGTGGCGTATGAACCAGGAAGGCTGTCTGACAATGAACAACAATACCTGATACCTGACCAGGGGCCAATAGCCACTGGCCACTGCTTAATGAAGTGGGGGTGCTATCTGGAAGGTGCACAGAGATCCAAAGTGCTAATCAACCAATAGCCATTGGTATTATTTAAATCTCAGCAACACCTATCTAGACAACAAGCTGAAGTAAAGAGCCTCATGCCAAGGGACTCAACAATAATATAGTATAGATCTGGTAAGGAGGTGCTTCCTGCAGACACCCTACCAAGGCTACACTGTAAGCATCTACTCTGCACTGATGAAGACCCTGATTGGCCCATGGTGATCATGGGGGATCTCCAAGAGGAGTTCCCACCCGGTATACAAATGGACATCCAAGAGAAACCTCTTAAGGACAAGCATTGGTTCAGAAACGTACATGGTACTCTATACCGCATATCACCAAGAGGCAATACTGCACCAATGTCCTGCCAACACAAAATATTGCCACAACCCTTTGCTACCACAGAGATCTGGGCAATACCCATAGCGGGAACTTACACAGGTATCTCAAGACTTGCTACAGCAATCTAACATGCTGGACAGCATCAGAGAGGTGCATGGACAATGTGAAGTGTGTGAAAATTATGCCTGTTCTGGGGCACCCCCAAAACAGTAACGTGAGTGTCAGCCACACTACCATTCAAGGTATGGGCTCTGGACATTGTGGTACGCATGCCTGGAGATGACAAAGGCAAAGAGTACATCATCACAGCTATTGGTTATGCAAGTAGGTGGCCCAAGCCACCAAATAACACAATGGGTCAATGTGAGACAATTCATTGGTAAATAGGTCATAGCCAAGTTCAGGGAGTCTGAACTCCTAGTTACAGGCGGAGGAGCTGAACTTAAGGTCATCAACCCCAGCATCTACCTGGCCAAGGATGGAATAAAGCACACAATTGCCAGCCTCTACCACCCACAAGCAGATGGGAGAGATTGAGTGGCTTCCTTGTAGGGGTGCTCAGTAAATTTTCTGCCAACTGCTCACAGCTTTGGGCTGACATGCTTCCAACAGCACTAATGGTGTGCCAAACACCAGTCAACTGTAATAGAGGCAAAATTCTGTATGAGCTTGTCTACCGGCACAGACCTGTCATTGCTGGTACTAAGTTGGGACCCCAATTACCTCTACCTAAGGGAGTACCAGCTGACAATAACCCTGACCTACAGCACACCTGAAAGGACCAAGAAACCAAGGAGAAGAAAATATTTTAGAGAGAAACAATCCTCATTCAACAGGGAGAGGTTTGAGTTGGAGATGAGGTTTGGGTTGTTAACCACAACAGGCTTACACAGATTGGAAATGGGGCTAAGGAGGCCAGGAATTGTCCTGGGGGTCAAGCCAGACAACACCTCCCTAGTAAAAGTAACTGGTGCCCACAAAGAGTCAAGATGTATGGGCCAGGATTGGCTCAGCCTATGTGAAGCAGAACTTGCCCACAGAATCTGCTGTTGCCTGTCCCCAGCACCAAACTGGATTGATACCAGGTATACCTGCAGATACTTTCAAAAATATTTCCAGGGATCTGCTTCCTAATACCTTGGGGGAGATGTTGCAATATATTTGATTACTCCCTCTTGGGAAGTAATTTCCCTGAGAGATAGATAAGCTATCAAAAAGTTGGTGGCACTCCTGCAACCCTCACTATGCTGTGTGAGGATTGGAATTTTCAAGCCCTGTGAGGAACACTACCCAGAAAGTCCCATGACTGCCATAATATGCATGGGCAGTATGTGGCTTCCCATGATGCTATATAACACTCTATCTTGATACAAATAAAGTACGATTGTCTTATTAATTTACCCCCTTTTCTCATTGATATACTTATAAGAAGTATATAATAGATATATATATGCCATCTTTAAGCTTTTATTTATAAATATATTTGGGTTTATGCTGCAATGAGCCAAACTCCTAATGGATTGGATAGCCATACTAATTCCTGACTCAAATTGACATGTTGTCTAATTTAGGCAACTACTAATACACATCACCCATCTGTAATCACATTAACTACCATGGTTGGCAATTGTCCTATACTATTCAAATAAGATCAGTCACATGGTATTGAAGATCAACCTTAATAACCCTCTTTCCACAAGCCACCCCTGGTAGCCTATTGCAGGGTATAAACCCCCATCTTCTTTCTCAATAAATATTATCTTGAACCAATTTCTCCATATTTCCCTTTTGGTAACTGCAGCACAGCTACAACATTTATAAGTGGCTTATAGACATATTATATACAAATTGTTGAGCCAACCTTTTTGCCATTTCTTATCATTTAGCAATGTAACAACCTAATTTAAACATTTACGGGGTCGTTTCATCGCACTGATATTATTGATCATGATTTAGTTTTCTGCCAGAGTGCCGACCATGGATACCTTATACCCCTACTTTGCTGCCGATCCCCTGTAAAAGACTGAGAAGGTTTATGGCTGCGTAAGCTACCTCCTCCCCATCTCAACCCTGCTGCGATATTCCAAGGTGTGGCCTCATAAGATTCTTTTCGCCTCCCATTTAATTTCTTTCTGGAGGTAGCTAGAACACATTGGGCTAAAGCGACTTGTCCCATCCAGCTATTCATTTATTTGTATGTGCCATCTCGGAGATTGGGATACAAACAAGCAGGCCACCATCTTATCTTTGGAGCTCCATGATTCTAATTGCGTCGATTCAAAAAGTAGGGTTTGGTTTAGTGTTTATATTCATGGGGTGAAAGGTGTGTAGCCATAGTTAAATGCTCTAGCAGGCGGAAAGTTTGATGGCGAATCTTGGAATGTATCTAGATTTAATTTATGAAATACCAGTCAGGAGTATGTGCAAGGATGGATTTACAGTCAATGTGGGAAGTAGATTATCGTTGATTTGATTATTCTTGATTGTGGGGTGCATTGGCTGGTTTTGATAAATATTTTTTGATAAATAAATTTTTGATAAATAAATCCTTCTTGTTTGAACGGTATGCTGGTTATTGGGAGTTAATATTTTTGGTTAGAATAGTCGTTGCCTTAAAGTGTAATAACAGGTAGTAAATGGGCCAATCGGTGGGGGTCTCTGTTTCAGTTGAGCATCCAATTGCCAGGGCTGTTCCAAATCGAAGCAATTTCATCCCTGCAGTTGGATTATAGGGAGGCTTTTGGTTTAGAATTTATGGGATAGTGAATGGATAGGCAGAAGGGCAGATTCCCAGTTGTAAGTTGATTTCTGGGAAGCTACTTAATCAGGAGTATGTAAATTCTAAGCTTGTATGAGCGGTGGCTACCGCAGTGTAACTGTCATGCATTATGTAATATTGACTTAATCACCATAATACCAATGTATATAGTTAAAGCCTTCTAACCTTGATGCAGGCCCAAGCCATGTAATAGGTGTAGGGTTATGGAGGTTGCAGCATTTTGCTTTAAATTTTTATTTGAAATACTTTATTTAAAATAAAATAGCTCTGGCCTTCCAACCTTGAATAGATGAACAACAACTTATATTTGAATATGACAGCATAGATTTTGTGGACTAACTGGTTAAATCATCTTTAATGGCAATCCCCTGTCGATGTAAGCAAGAGTTTGGATAATCATATTCATTCTAAACCAAGCATTGTTCTAAATAGATTCAAGTTCACTCGGAAGAGTGGCTATCACTTTAATTGGACGTGCCTAAGCTGATTTCCTATAAGACTCCCATCTGCTTGGATTTTATATTGAACAGGTGCTCAGTTCTGATTGGCTGCAGATCGCATAGTTAAGGTACTATTTGCTTTGGTCTGGTGGCAGCTTTAATTGGGTGAGTGTTTTTAAGCAGGACGATCAAGCATCTTGCCAAAGTGGTCTTCTCTGATTGGCTAGGCGGTTCGATCCAAGTTTCCTTTCACCTCAAGCAATGTCGGGTGGACCTTTAAGACTAAAAGCCTCAACCATTGGATAGAACATTCACAAACACCCTTAACTAATTTTAACCCAAGCTGCTTCTTCGCTTGTCTTCTTCACACTCATTAACTATTAAACTAAGCCTACATATGGATCCTGATCTTAGAGGCCTAGGGGAGACCGAGTTCTCGGTTTTCGAAGCCAGCTGCAGCCAAGCTGCTACCCCAGGGCATGGTAACAATTTTGCTGGGACTGATGATTCACTCAAAGTTCGTCTTCGAATCCCTCCTCCCTCCTCCTTCTGTACAGAAACCTTCCCTTTGTCGCAATCTCCCACTCCATTCCCTTTGCGCTCTTTTGAAGCTGCGTACGAAGGCTCCATCAAACTATTTCAAGAGCAGCCTTCCCGCTTTTTTGAGAGTGAAATAGCTGAACTAGAACCTCCAAAGGTAATACCTTGGTCAATCAAAACTTACTTTTAAATAGAACTCGGAAAAAAATATGAGAAAAAGACTTGCCGAAGAGTCTGCATCTGTCAATAGTACTTCTGCAGGTCCACAAAGCTTGTCACACAAGCGTCTGTGCCCTCAAGATCATTCACAGCTTCACTCTGCCGATACGAGACAGGATTCCCTAGACGACACCTCTACTGAAGATCTCCCTTCAAGTCCTGCCACTGAAAATAATGTAGTGGCGATTGTTTCTGAGCCCATGGATTCGGATTGGGTGCTTCCTTCTCCTTCAAACTCTGTTATTTCCTATCAAGCGTCTAGAGATTTTAATCTAGACATGGAATCCCCTATATCCTCTTTGACGGCCATTGAAAATATGCCTAGAATGATTCAACTGTTTGAAATGTACCCTTCCCAAGTTCAGAATTACTTCCTGTATCAACTTCTTCGCCGCGTTTCCAGACCATCTCTGCAGTACATGAGCTCACTAGTTATCCCCCACCTCAAAAGGAACTTTATTGCCAAGCTTCCCTACGAGATCGCTCACCGAATCCTTGAATTCATGGATGCACCAACTTTGTGCGCTGCGTCTCAAGTTGATCAAACCTGGAAGCACCTTATTGATTCCAATGACGCTCTGTGGGAACGTAGGCTTAGGTTGGACTCGCTCTCCCCTGATCCTGTCTCTTTTAATACAACAGCTATCACCCGCTGGAAACTTGGCTCACCTCAAGAGAGGATAAGTTATGAAGAGCCAGATGGTCTAGGCCCTTATGTTTCTAATGCATCGGAATCCAAAAAATCGGTATATGCCAGGAGGCACAAAACCAATCGTAACTGGGTTTCCGATCAGGGTCGCTGGATAAAATTCCAAACACCTAACGTCCAGGTCATTACCTGTCTTCAATTTGATGATGAAAAGATAGTGATGGGCTCTGAATCTACCATCATAGGAGTTTATCATCTCCGTACGGGAGACCTATACAAGAACCTCGAAGGTCACGACGGAGGTGTCTGGACTCTTCAGTTTGTTGCCAACACTTTGGCCACTGGCTCCACGGATCGCACCGTCCGAATTTGGGATATCAAAAAGGGTGTCTGTACTCATGTCTTTACTGGGCATACCAGTACAGTACGCTGCTTACAGATTGTTCTCCCGATTGAAGTGATCCACAAGGATTCCTATGGGCAAAGATCCACGTTCGAGCCTCCTCACCCTCTAGTTGTTACTGGGTCTCGCGATTCCACACTTCGAGTCTGGAAGCTTCCCTCACCCAGTTCTGATGAGCCTTTCTGTTCTGCTATCAATACTTCTCTCCCCAACCCATTCTTCCAGTATCTTTTCCAGGGACATGACGGTTCTGTACGAACGCTTTCAGCGCAAGGAAAGTATCTAGCTAGCGGCAGCTATGACCATAGTGTTCGTGTCTGGGATCTGGAAAAGGGCGGTATCATTTGGCATTTCACTGGACACACCAACAAAGTTTACAACGTCGTCATGGACCGCACCCGACTCCGCTGCATGAGTGGAAGCATGGACTACACAATCCGTGTTTGGGACATTTCTAAGGGAACCTGCCTTGCTACCCTCTCAGGTATTAATCTCCTTTTAAATTAAATAACATTTTAGCTCACAGCTCTTTGGTCGGACTGCTGCAGCTATCTAGCGATTTCCTGGTTTCTGCAGCCGCCGATGCTACTATCCGTGTATGGGATCCTGACTCCCTTGAGTGCCGCCATCTCATGAAGGGCCACCAGGGAGCCATTATGGCACTTCACCATGATTCTAATCGTGTTATTTCAGGTTCAGATGGCGGTGTCAAGCTTTGGGATATCTTTACTGGGCGGCACATTCGGGATCTCGTTTCTGGTGCTAATGGTGTTTGGCAGATCAAAGCCAATGAAGATGTATGTGTAGCAGCAGTTAATCGTGGTGACACGACTTGCATCGAAATTGTAGATTTCTCTTATCGACCACCAAGGATCAGTATGTAGTCCAACCTTTTGGATTTCCAACAGAAATATTCATTGTATATGAGACCACTTCTTTCAAGTTTCCCGTCTGATTATTAACTTCATCAATCCAGAAATTAATCTCGCGTTCCTTATTGTTCTGCTATAAAGCCTGTTTGCTTGGGGTGTCCAAGTTTGTCATAAAAATAGTTACAAACTAAAATAAACTCCGTCTTTACATCATTATTCAATCTTCTATATATTTAGTACATCATTCAAGGCTTGCTCAATTTTGCAATACTCTAATATATACCTTTTGCATTGTGGGGTTCCCATCAATTGTGATTTGCAAAGCGAACTCGATTCAGCTTGAACAGCAGCACTATACTTTTCAGAGCTGTTGAGATGGATGAACCAAAGTCAGCTTAGAGCAAACTAAAGTCACATATAAGATATAACATTAGACACAATTTGATCTATATTAACAGAATTTAGACTTTGATAAGTAACCCAGATCAAATACAATATGTATATCAAGCACAACACATCAAAGTCATACAGTAAGGTCCGGATCTCAAGATGCAAATGAATCAACTCACACATATCCAACCTTCTATCACGTTCACTATGTTTTGAGCAGGGTATACCAAAGTTGCACACTATATTGCAAACCCACACATGAAAATAAGGGCAACACCAAATAAATCAACATCACAACCCCTAAATACAAACAAATCATGCCAAGCACCATCTCCATCTGAGCCTTCTAAATCAATGCATGCACTATGAAGCAAGCATCAGATAAGATATTCCCAGTTTACTTCTTAGGCGTAAAAGTTGCACAGAATCAAAAAGATACCATAAAAATCAACAACAAAAAGTACAGGTAGGGCCAGTCTGGTCAAGTAAAGAAGCACACCACACATGAACAGGTAGTATGGCAGTAGATGTGAGCAATCTAATACCCAAAGCACTCAAAAAATCCAGATCACAGTACATTAAAAACCCCGGGATAACGATTTGTATTTGCTTTGATGGAAAAGATTCCACGGCCCAAGCAACAGGCAACATACCCAGCAGAGAGTACCAAGGCCCCAGGTACCCCAGTGGATCTAGCAGCAGAGCCCTTGTAAGCATGGGTAAAGAAGCAACCAACAGAACTTCCACAAAGAGACAGATGAACTACAAACCCAGAGCCAGGATGTTTACACCAGAAGAGCTGGGCGCATCAACCCCAAGCCCCCAAACCTTACAAAGGAGGTTGAAAAGATGATCACATCCCAAACCGTTGATAATAGGACAGCCAAGCAGATTTCTCCAGTACTAACTCTCAGACACCACAAAGATGCACCTAGTTTGGCTATACATGAGAAGTAAAAAGGTGTCCTGGATACTGGCTATGAGCCTTATGTAAATGACCAGGACAAAAGGGAGAGAGAAGAGCCAAAATTGTACCAGGCTATGAAGGTCTGGAAGGTATCAAGAAAGATCACTGACCACTACACCCAGGCAGCGATGTACATTGCCATCCAATCAGATGCCACTGCACAGCACACTTCAAGGCCTGGATATCCCATCCCCAACATGAAGTCTCTCACTTTTTCAAGATAATGGAGTGCATGGCTGATTACAAGAAGGATGCAGAGATATTCAGACCTTTTTCAAAATCAGCTGATTGCATATATCAAGTATACAGATAATTGGGTAGGTTAACCTAATCAAGAACCCTGAGCAGCTGTTGGCTATTCTCAGGGAGTAACACAAGCAGGTGATGCATCACTAGATAAACCAAAACTGCCATCTTGGACTGTCAAGCATCCATAAAATAGCAAAGTTAATGTTTGGCATCAGCACCTCAACCTTCTATTGCTACCAGGTTATTAGAGGGCCCCACTCCTGGGTGAAACGGCTCTGGGTCTCTCCCTATAATCCACATAGCCCAACAAACATCCCTACTTAACATAGGTACCCCAGGGCATATCCTGAACTCAAGGCTTTTAAAAACAGTTTCTTTTTATATCAAATAGCGGCACCTACTTTTTTCTCCCCAGCTCATCTAGATATGCAAAGAGGGATACCCAAAGTAGGGTATCTCGCTGAACATCAATCTGTGCTGTAGCCTATTCTGCTGTGGTACCGCTCAATCCAAAGGGCGTTGAAGCCCACCAGATGATCATGGGCCCCCACAAAGGTGGTACACTTCTGATCTCCTTCCAAGATGTGAAGGACCGTCTCTGGAAAGCCAGCAGTGGCTCCATCAAACCCAACATTCTGGATAGCACAGGGCTCCAGAGATCAACAGAGGTCATCTGTGAACCCTTCATTGCTAAAAGATAGTCCAGTAGGTAATAGCCAACTGGGGACATACCTATCCACCTCTTATCCCTCTGGGTGTACCCTCTTTCTGAATTAAAAGAGGGTGGCTTTAAATGGCTCAAGAGAGTTGTCAAGCATGGCGCTCCAGATGGACTGGAGGCCCAGTTTTATATTCTATGCATGGGGCTGTATGGCCTCTTGGCTGGGAGGACAGAGAAGCTCTATACCTGCTGGGATGCTTTTGCTGATGGATGCTGAGCTTCCATCCCGGCTGGATGGATCTGCCGGCCATCCTATTTTCTGCACAGATTATCTATAGCCTCTATCTTTGCCCAGCTGGCAATTGTGCACAATAGGTTTAAACAGGATCACAGTTTACAGCAGAGCTGCTGGTTTAGACTGATATAATGACATTGCTGATCAATGCTGACTTGTTTTGCTCTATACAAAAGCAATCCCACACCAAGTTAACACAGGCTGATCCAAAATCAAATAAAAAATAAGAATAAGGATATGAAACATGTCTCATTGGATAATGATGACAAACAGAAATAGATGATATTTAATATGGGATCCTATTCAAAGGCTGGCCTCGATGCTCAAAAGAGATAGTGATCTGCTGGATCTTGTCAGGGATCCAACCAGTGAGGGGTTCTGAGACTCGGGGTGGACGGCCCGCGGGCCCAGCAGGGAGAACCCATCACAAGATTGGGGCTAACTTTACAACATAAGATGATAAAATTTTCCAAGGACTGCCCAAGGTCCGCTTACAGGCACCATTGAATCAATCAATCCAGTGGGGTGATATACATCACCCCAAATACCTAGTGGAAGTGGTTCACTAGTGGCAACGGTTCTTGCGGGCGGTTGGACCGCAGGTAGGGGCAGTGTCTTGGAACCAATATGCGGGCGGAAATTATCTTGTCTAGGATGAGGGGGCGGTGATTTTTGTACCTTCTCTGTAGGACTTCTGTCTCTTAGTTCTACTTTGGGGTTGTGGATCAGGATTTCCTCCAGAGTACTCCAAATACCCGGTTGGGTGGGTATTCGGTGAATGTTGGGCAGGGAGCTCTGGTGTGGTGGTTTGGGTGGTGGTTGTGGTTTTTGGGGTGGTGGGGGGGTGGGACCGCACATAGGTGTATGGTGAACTATAGTTGGTATGATTAGTTGAACCAGTTTCATGTCCTTTTTGCGTGGCTGGGCTCTTCCTGGCGGTCCAGGGTATAGTATGCCCATCTGTCATGGTAAAACTTTCAATTCCCTTGGCCCGGTTTTCCTGCCTACCAGGTCTTCCCATCTTCAGTGGCATCATCGCGGGGGTTATTCCATTGGCTGGCTCGACTGGTGCTCAATTCCCTAGTCGGTTGTGAGTGGTTGTTCTGGTGGCCCCGTTCTTGGGGGTTCTCTGTTTCCCCTTCCCGTGGGCCCAAGTTATTTCAGGTCTGTGGCTGGACCCGCTCGCTGTTGGTTGGGTTCGGACCTTTGTGGGGGTTTGTGTGGGTTGTTTTGTTGGTTTTCCAGTCATCCTGCTCTGGTTTGGCCCTGCGGGCAGCCGGGGGCTGGCTGCGGGCTGGCAGCCTGCGGGAGCCAGGGTTCTCCCTGTGGGCTTTCTGCTGTCGGTTTGTCCTGCGATCTTCCAAGTAACTCTCACAACCACCCCAAGGATGCTGTTTGCTATACCAGCCCAAGAGAGCCTTCTGTTTGCAACAGGGAGGCCCATGAGCCCACTTGCCAGGGATAGCTTACATGATGGCACCCAAATCCCAGCCAGGCCTGCCAGTATAAGAGCGTCCAGGATGATTTACTCAGCTGAGCAGTACCCATCTGAGACATTTTTCCTTTAAAAAAGTGCCCAATCTTGTTTATGGCAGTTGCAGCACCCTCTTGGCCTTCCATGCTCTTCTTGATCTGGATGTAGAAGAGCCACCCCAAGTACACCTCCAGATGTAGCCTCTGATTTAGCAAGGCCACTGAGAACTTTCAGAGCTTATGCACTTTCCTGACCTTATTCTTATAGAGGGTCTTCTTAAAGGAATAAACATACTAGGAGTAACAGCCTTCTTTTCCGCTGCTTATGCCACACTAAAGTTGAGCCTTATCTCCTTGACCTGTCACCAAAACCAGGCATTCCCTTTTGGTAGATTCAATTCTGTTAAATAAAAGTTAATGACCAGGTATGAGATGCTTGGGGGCCAGGTATATGGGCTGTGTCTACTTCACCCCTGTCCTAGTCTACTAATTGTGCTGTGTGGGCACTGGTGGCCAGAAAACTTAACCCTAAGAAGGGAATCAACAGTTGAGCAAGCTTGATTCCCATTTCCTTTGCATTCTGAGGGGCAAACCCAAAAACACAGTGCAAATGTGGACATAACAACGTGATTCAATATCAAACTTGATAAAAATATCATTTTTACCTATCCCTTTCACCCTTATCACTAAATATCTAACTTTTCAGAGTCAAAGGCATGACATAAAAGTACCAATGCTGCCTATCTTCAAGTATATCTTATCTTTGGTAATAAACCTGACATACTTTTAATATAAAATAAGCATATTACTTATAGAATATGATTCCTGTTGGATTTAAATATCGAGATAGTATAAACACAAATGCCAGTCTATTGTAATAATTGTGCCACAGTAGTTTTAAAAGCTATGGCAACAGCCAAAAATACTTCAGATTTAAACAAAATGATTTCAGATTTAAGCAAATCCCAAGCTAGGCGAGATTCAGGAATCAAATCATTTGAATATTTTTGGTGAACAGACGGAATGTCAAACAATAAACAGGATTTCACTAACTCATTATAAAAAACTATATCAAACATCAAGTGGCATAGTTCAAACCACAAACAAAATGGACTGGCACCTCAAGTGAAATGGATGGATGCTGTTCTGGAATATATTATAATCCAATCAGGGTTCATACGGGCCACCAACAGAAGGACTAAAATGAAACAAAATTTGAGCAATCCAGAAGTAAGATTTCACAAACACAAAACAAAATGAAGACATACAAGATGTGTAGTATGAGCAGCCTAAAATAGAAAAATAACAGTTTAGCAGCCAATCAACAGCTATCTAATTTAGGAACAGAGGCATTTTATTCATTTCCCTGGCTCCTGATTTGTGTAAAATGGTCTTGGGAACTTTTCAAATATGGACTTGATGATTACAATAAAAATAAATCATAAAATTTTAAGCCTCTACTTTTAGTGATTTTATCCTAGGTTTCTTACAATGGTTTTCAACAACGACAACATTTTTGATGGGGCCAGCAAACAAGACAGCATCAGCCAAAGAAGCTTCTATAGAGGTGAGGCTCAGAACATGAAAGCACATGTTTGCACCCAGATCTTTGATATGGGTAACAAGGAAGCTGAACTGTACTTGACCCCTATGGCTTTGACTTGTTTGAGAGTCACTTAGTGTCTAGCTCTGTCCCTGCCCCCGCATAAGCTACCCCCTACAGCCAATCAGGCTTCAGCTCCTGCAGCCCAGCGCCCCAAACGCAGAATAATCACTACCTGAATTCTTCAAGAAATTGTGGCACTCAACCTGTGTGGTCTGTCCTGGGACCAAATTGCTGACCAACTGCAATTTAACTGAGCCACTATCATGCAGGAATTCAATAACCTGATGAACAAGGGGAACCTGACTGGGATAGCCAAGAAGCCAAAGAAGGCCCCAGAGTCCCAGATCAACAAGGCATACCCAATAATGCTCAATCTCCTGCAGCGGGACCCCAAGCTTCCCCTGACCCAGGTCCATAAGCAAATTGTACACCATGGCATTTGGGTTTCTGAGGGCATGGTCCAGCTCTGGATGCACAGGAAAGCGGCTTCAATTAGGATGTTGACCAACTGCAATGGGTACCAATAGGAAGGCAGCAAGGATTCCCCATATGATTATGCCATTGATTTCACTCTGGTTAGATGCCTGACAAGTTTGTCAGATGATGTCATGTTTATCTCCTACTACAAGTTATAGATTGCCTTTGACAAGTTCAGTGAACAAGGAAAAGCCGCCACCAAGAATGGAAGGAAGAAGGTCAAGAGGGGGACATTCATTGGTGTATTCCTGGCTTTTTTGGCCAAGAGTTTTGTCTATTATTAGACAAACCCTGATCACACCAATGGCTATGTGTATAGCCATATCCTTGGTGAATTGCTGGACTCCTGGGATAGATCAAAAACATTTTATCAGGTTTTCTTGAGCCACCAGATGGAGGGTAGCTCTACCGCCCTTAAGTCAATCTAAGGACGCAAGCACCAGGCCTCAGTGTACCCAGCTGGTCACGCAGATATCCATCTGGCCAATGTAGTGTTCTTCAATATTGGAGATACAGTCCAACAGCACCGCCCACAGGCTTTCAACAATCTCTATCTTGGGGTCCTTGGCTATGATTCTCTCTTTGGTTGACAGATAGTGGCTGATTTTTTTACCTGAATTGTCTTCTGTGTGAATATGGGCAACCAATCACGTAGGGACAAGCACCTCCCACCCTGTGCCTCAGCTGTCTACCAGCCTATCCAGCCAATGACAGAAAAGGAATATAACAAGTGTTATATGGCAGCCATCACAATAAAGCTAATTGGTTCTGCCCCTGCCACCACCCACCTGCCAGCTTTTTCCATCCAATCACAGACCTCCCAGGCCAGCACCACCTCAACGCCTTCTCTCACACACTATTCTGCCTAATAGGCATCACTCTTCCCCTCCCACATAAACACCTTGCTGCCAAACATTTTCTATTTATATTACAGTAGTTTTCAAACCTGTTGAGATAAATGTATATTAGTCAGTTTAGAACCGCATGAACTTAGTCTAAAAATAAAATCAAAGTGGATCCAAATCTATTGTAATTTAATAGGAATTCCTTAATTTTTGATTTTGTTTTTAGACTGAGTTCATGTGTTCTAAACTGACTAATATACATTTATCTCAACAGGTTTGAAAACTACTGCATCTTTATATTGAATTTTAATTGTTTATTTTCTCTTTGTTTATGGTTGGTTTTATTCTTTATGCTCAGTTTATTTCTATAAAATCCTATATTTACTAAGCCATGTATCTAGATCCAGAACACAGTTATTTTTGGCACTTTACACAGCCTCTTGTGAAAATATTAACAACTATTTGATGATCAACTAAATTTAAATTAGAAAATTATAAGTTTATTGTGTTTAGAGAAAGTTGTTGCTGATCCAAATTCAAAACCCTAATGATAAACTTTAAGCCAATCAGGAGCCAAATGAGAAAGTGATTGTTGTGACATAAAGGGATATTCAATAATTCTTTGATGCATGTGCTCTAATTAATCTGATTGGTGGGATGTTTTTCCATTGTACAACATTGTCAATGCGGCAAGTTGTTGGTGGACTAGTGCTAACCCAGCAGCTGATTGAGCACTAGTCCACCAACAACTTGCCACAGAAGCATTTGCGCATAATGGCAAAACAACCAGCCAATCAGATTAATTAGTGCACATGCATCAAAGAATTATTGAATGACTCTTTATTTCACAACAATAATTTTCTCATCTGGCTCCTGATTGGCTTAAAGTTTATCATTAAGGTTTTGAATTTGGATCAGCAACAACTTTATCTAAACACAATAAACTTATAATTTTCTAATTTAAATTTAATTGATCATCAAATAGTTGTTAATATTTTCACATGGGGCTGTGTAAAAACCTAAAAACATTATGGCAATTATGGAAGCAATGCCAACACAAAGCAAACAACACATATTCAGATAAGCGTAAAACATATACACAATAGATAAAAAGATGGGATATTGTAGTAAATGGGAAAACAAACAGATGTTGCATCTTTAATTCTCCCTCTCAGGGAATTAACACCCCAATAAATCACCAAGCGGCTCACCAAGTGGTTCACCACCCAGCCAATAAACTGGTGGCACCATTATCAGTTAACCATCTATGTGGGGTCACTCAATCCAGTCCTAAATGGAACACAACTTGTTGCCTTGTGACTCAGAGGAACATTATCAGTAGCCCCATGACCTCCATGATGTACGTGGCGCCATGTGGCTTTCTGATCTTATTTTCCTATTTCTTCCAATAAAGTATCTCTCTTCTTAATCTTCCCTTTATTTTGTTTACTTCCCAGCACACAGGGATAAACAAAGAGGAAAAAATATCAGAATAACACAGAGTTTACTGGGGGTGAAAGCTATAAAACATATGCAAAAGTTAGTAAAAAAATCAAGGAGAGAATTAGAGAAATTATTGAAGGAACTTGATCATGAAATTGCAAAGATCAAGGAGATTGATTGCAAAGTCAAAGCAAAGGTGAAGTCTGCTGTCCTAACAGGCAAGAAAACCAACAAGGTGTCTGTGAAGGCACTCATGGCCAAGATGCCTGACACATTGAAGAAAACCATTGAGTGTGCTCTAAACATTCAAAAGCCTTTGGTTGAGGGCCTGCTTTTAAGTTGTACAATATTTCTGCGCTGTCTGTCTGGGTTGATGACCCAGAGATGTGTGAACATCTCAAACCTGCCAAGCGTGCCAAAACAGAGGATACTGAATTGCTGATGCAACTGCTTGCGCCAAGGATGGCTAAGCCTTCCAAAGCCGCCAGCAAGGAGGACTTCAAAGAAGGTAATATAAAAAATTTATATTATTGCCCTTTTTAGAAAATATTGATGGTCTAATATGCCAGGTCCTGGTTTCCTTTGTCCCTGTCATGTTTTACACCAACTATGCCAACCACGTGGCAAGGCAGTTGGCATTGTCTTCTCCTGTTGTGTGCAAGCTGAAGGACCAAATAAATGGCTCATTCTGGATGTTGCAGGATGTGCTCCTGGGGCTAACACATGGTGAAGTGGCATCCAAGTGGGCAGTTACTGCCTACAAGGATGCCTAATTGCTCTTCCTTGACCCAGTGGTTCTCAGTGGAGTTTACTGTGTAAACTCCATTGGGCTTGTTTTGGACGTCTTGGAGATGCTCCCATTCAAGAATATATCAGAGATGGGCTAGGCCCATGCAGATGCTTGCTTCTTGCTTCCCAATGAAGCATACACTCTCTTACCTGCTGGAGAACTTTGGGCGCGCAGATGGGAAAATTGGCTGTTGCAGATGCAACAGCCGTCAAGAAGACAAAAATCCTCCTTGCCAACTTCAGGTTGGCCTGGAGCGCCAATGAGACAGGGCTCCCTGCAGCCATGGAGCTGTACTTTGTGAAGATCAAGCTCAAGAAAAAGATTAGTGCCATGTACAGTAAACTCTTCAAGTTTACAGAAGCCTTTGCTGGACAAAGGCTTCATCTTGTTGTTTACCTTAGGTTATCTCTTCTAGTTTGGTATAGGCGCAAATGTAGAGGACCTGGACAGGGTCTTTTTTGGGATCAACAAGGCTGGGCTCTCTCTGGATGGGAAGAAGGTCTCCCAGGGATATGACTCAGTGGATTATGTTATCTAGGACACCTTTGTCCTGGCTGGCACATACAGGTTTGCAGCCCCACCAGAAAAGCTGCTCCTGAAATCTCACCTTATTATCCTCCCTTTTACAAGCTGCCAAGAATATTTTGACAATGGAGTATCTACTGTACATGGAGTGGTAGTGGAGGTTGTGCTCCACCTTCATCACCAGGTGAGTACATACTGCAAAACCCATTATTGGCGCCCTCAATAAAATATCTTCTACAATAAATCTACATTACAACTTATATTATTTTTGATTTATAATTAATTTTTAAACAATTTTTATTTCAGTGATCTATTAATAAAACAAAATATCTTAAAGCAGATATTTATACAGTTATAAGAAATTAATTAATAAAAAATAACATATACTTTGATAGCTTTACATTATACTTTTTTTAATTAATGTTATATATTTATGTGCCAGTATTGACATGGACATATATTAATTATACTTTGTCATTAAGTGTTTGGGAAAGCCACCACAGAATACAAAAGAAAAAATAAATTGCAATACAGAAATTAGGCATCTAAATCAGTGGCTGCTGTTCTATGTGATTGCAGGCTTGGAAGCTTCAAAATATAAAATGATAATCCATAAATCCAAAAGAGTAAATTAAAGATTTTACAAAAGCCAGATTTTTTAAGCCTTTAGTTGATTGGCTATTTTGGCAAGGCACACAGGGAGAAATGAATCAGTGTGGCTATAGAATTTGGCCACTGTCTTGGCTGAAAGGGTGTGGATCCTGGCCTGCAGCAAATCAAAGAGGTCCTTGGTCCCAGTTGGTGTCCCCTGGTTGAAAACTTGCTTGAGCCACCCAAAAGATCTCCTCAATAAGGTTTAGGAATGGGGAATAGGCAGGGAGAAATAGTAAGCGCAAATTTGATGTGACCAATTGTTGAGGGCCAACTTCAATGCCTGTATCAATCATTGGAAATTCTTTGAGAATATCTGCCACCTTGTGAAGTCCAACATTATCCAACACAATGACATTAGTGAAGCCCAGGCTTATGCGCCTCAGGTGCTCTTAGACCAATCAGAGGAATGATAGGAAGGTCTGGCTGTTGTGGGATCCTAATATCATTTGATAGAGCTCAATCCCCTTTGGACCAAGGAGAGCCACCATCAAATAGGCTGTGGCACAGACTGCAGCATGCCAAGCTACCCCGTCATTGGAGCCTTTGGGGACATAGCCATAGACATTTTGCATAGAAAAGGCAAATGCTGATTTGTCAATATAATAGAATTTGGCAGTCCCTTTGTTTTTTGAGGGCAGTGCATGCCTCAGCATATTTTTCTGGGTCTCAATATTGTCAGGGCTGTTTTGGTTGTAGGGAGATACCCTTAGTTTTTCCCACAAAGACTGCAGACCCTTGACCACATGGTAGTAAAAGCAAATTGAAGCCTTGACCCCAAAAGTAGATATGACCATCAACTGTATATTTTTTAGTAGAAGATGGCAGTCTTGGTTTATCCACTGGAAGATTGCCCATTTGTGCTCCTTGGTGAGCATGGTGGATACACACAAAGATTTCTCCCTGGCAAGAACTCAGCCAGTATCAATGTACTTGTTGAATACCTTGCTGGTGTACTTGGAATCCACCCTAACAAGGGCTGTGGCTGTCTGGTAATAACCAGATTCCCGCTTAAGCCTGAGAAGGGTGATGTACTTTATGTTGGGAATGACCTTCTGGGTGGCCTTAGCGGGAGTAGTTGGATCTGGATCCTGCTCAGGGACAGGCACACAAGGAATGAGAACTTTGTTGTAGAAGGCCACAACCTTCTTTAACACCAACTGCCCCTCTGTGGTTCTATAAAACTTGTACTTGTCATCATCTTCCTGATTGCCATCACTGAAATAGGGCTTGTAGCTAGTGTTAATCACAGGCTTCATCTTTTCCATTATGGCCGCGGGGACTTCTTCCTTGTAGTACACAGGATCAAACACATATGAAGTAAGTTCTACCTCTTTGTTGTTAACTTTATTTGTAGTGGTGACCTTGGTGGGCTTCTGGGTCAGCTTGGGGGCCCAAGGATTGATGCTCCTCACCCTTGCATGTTGTTCTCCTTGAACTGGTTGTGTCAGTGCAACCTCACTATTGATCCAACTTCTCCTTTCTCCTTCCTGAGTAGGCACTTGTGTTGCACTGACTTGTTTTTTTGACCCGCGGGGCAACCACAACTGCTGCACACAACAGGTGCAATGTTATTCTGCTGTTGTGTTTGCTCCTTTTCAAAATTTAATAAAGCACTAAATAAATTTCAATTGAGTGACTACACTGGTTTTTAATTTTTACTTTAATCTGAATATGGACATTTAATTAATATTTTTCTCACCCAATATCCCAATTATAGATTTTTTTATTTCTTAATTAGTGTTTTGTTTTTACAACACCCATTTTAGAATACCTAAAATAATTTTCACCCTTTTCCCCAGATTTTACGCCATATTTTAAGCACCCAGCACAAAGTTTTTAAAATTTATGTTTCAGATCGTGTGCCTTATTTTAGATAACTATGGTATCATTCTTGATTATAATCCATTGCACACAACAATTGAGTGGTTTTGTTTACATATTGAGTTGCTATTGTGTTTTGCTTTTGGATTGAGTTTTAAATCACTGTGCTTGAGTGTATTTTTTCACCAATAAACATAGTAAACATATGTACATCAAAGGTCAACTCACACCTTTTGTTTGTGAATCCATGTATTTTTGTTTGTATTTTGAATAGTTTTGTTTGGCGTGCAAGAAATTTGTTGCTGTGTTGACCCATCTGTCCATTAACGCCAAAAATCCCTGTTAAAAAGAGTGTATATTTTAACCTGATAGTTGGAATTTGCTTAAATCTGAAATTATTTTGTTTGAATCTGAAGTATTTTTGGTTGTTTCCATAGCTTTTAAAACTACTGTATAGATTATTATGTGGCAGTTAATTTGACTTCAATATAACATATGGATTTGTGGCTAATGGCAAGCCCATAATTTAATCCCAGTTTCATATGAAGATTACTATAGATTTTACAATAAACAATAAACTCAACAATCAGATACCTCTAAAATTTGGCCAAAATTGATCACAATAGTAGAGTAAAGAGAATATGAGTGGCACAAAGAAGCCTAAATTGCTATGACACTGCCTATTGAAAATGTTGTCTGTAGAAAATTCAACACTTTACCTTTTTCAGTTACTGAAGACAACTTATAAACAGTTTTACATAAGTGCAGCAGAAAAATACAGTAGTTTTAAAAGCTATGGCAACAACCAAAAATACTTCAGATTTAAAAAATTTCAGATTTAAGCAAATTCCAACTATCAGGTTAAAATATACACTCTTTTAACAGGGATTTTTGGTGTTAATGGACAGATGGGTCAACACAGCAACAAATTATTTTGCGCACCAAACAAAACTATTCAAAATACAAACAAAAATACATGGATTCACAAAGAAAAGGTGTGAGTTGACCTTTGATGTACATATGTTTACTATGTTTATTAGTGAAAAAATACACTCAAGCACAGTGATTTAAAACTCAATCCAAAAACAAAACACAATAGCAACTGAATATGTAAACAAAACCACTCAATTGTTGTGTGCAATGGATTGTAATCAAGAATGATACCAAGGTATCTAAAATTAGGCACAGGATCTGAAACATAAATTTTAAAAATATTGTGTTGGGTGTTAAAATATGGCGTAAAATCTGGGGAAAAGGGTGAAAATTATTTTGGGTATTCTAAAATGGGTGTTGTAAAAACAAAATAACTAATTAAGAAATAAAAAAATCTATAATTGGAATATTGGGTGAGAAAACTCTAATTAAATGTCCATATTCAGATTAAAGCTAAAATTAAAACCAGGGAGTCATTTAATTGAAATTTATT
>QTSX02001145.1:0-22101 GCA_014839935.2 Entomophthora muscae | reverse complement strand
GATACTTGCAAAGTTCTTGATTAGTTTTGCTTTCAACTTTGGCAACTGTTCACCTTCCTTAAGTAAGGTTAGCATCAATGTCCACCCATTCAGGATTAACCTACCTGTATCTAACTGATCCTGGTACAAGTTCAGCTTGTAATCACCTCATCAGCCACACTGTCTACCCTAGTGAATGATCAATGTGCCCAGTCTAATATTTAAGTAGAACTATTTATCCTAATATTGACAAGTTTATCCACAATTGTGTTGGCTTTTATAATCTTCAAGCTTTTCTTTCCCATTTGCCAAAAGGAACCCTGTGGTGTTCAGCTCTTTGGTCACCATGGTGTGTCCTGGGTCAAAGCCAGGGACCAGCTAGATGGGGTTGTCATTCCCTAGTTGGGGCATCTGGCTAAGTTGGAGATTGTAATTGGCTTGCATCCATAATGAATCCTACAAGACTTTTCCTATTACTAGGCAATAATCCCCTCCATGTACCTGAACCTCAGCTTGGGCCAAACCCTCTGTGAGCTGATACCAGTCTTTCAAGAGTCTAGTGAACTCAAACCCAATGAATTTTTCTTCCTTTATCTGTCATCTCAAGGTGTTCAGTCAACCTTTCCCCATTCTTTCCTTGAAGTTTTACTAGTAACAAACCTTTATTAGCTTTGGCAATATGTATTCTCTTCTCATTGACTAGGATAGAATATGCTAGGTAGTTCACTCATGGGGATTAATGCACAACTTGGAAATATGGGTAGGGGTTGAAATGGGTGTTTATTTGTCTCAGAAAAAATCCCCTTAGAAGCCTTCTGTATTATAGCCCTGGTAGTGTAGAAAACAATAGGGGTTTGCCAATACTTGGAGTTCTCCAACAATCTCATGAACTCCTGCTCCTGTATCTTTGGCTCCTGCTCCTTTATATCAGGATTCCTAAGCTCCTGGTTCTGTCTTTGTGACCTTTGTAATCCACTGTTTCCAATCCTTGTCTTGCTTCAGGCTGCTCCTCTTTTTATAGCTCCTTGTTTCAATTTTCCCTTTCAGATCCTTGATTTTTCCAGGCTTAAACTATTCAATTTTTCTTGCTTTATGATACATTAAACCTTTTTACTTACTTCAGCCAATTAAAAACAGACTTCTCCTTGTTCATTCCCTTGTTTTTTAGGCTTTCCCCCTTCTGTTTAACCAATGAGAAACATTGATAAAATAGGCCCCATCATGCAGCCAATCAACAATCTGGATTGATCATTTTGCCAAAACATTTCTCCAGATGACTAGCTCTTTACCCTGGTTCAAATCCTACATTGTCTTGCTCTGGGTAAACCCTGGCCCCGCATTTCAAATGTTTTCTCTGTAATTCCTGTCACTTTTCTCTGGGCCAACTCAATTGCTTCTGACTGTGTTTTACTTAAGGGATTTTTGCACTTTAATTTCCTCAACGTTTCTCTGTGTTTCCTGTGTTTTTCCCCTCAGAGAAAATTGAAACTTGCCTGTTGCTTGCCTCTTGCTCCCTTCTGTTTTTTGGCAAAACTCCAGCCTCTGTCCTCAGATTTTCTCTGTACTGTTTCCATCTGCTCCTGCTTATTCTTATTCAATCAACTCTAATAAATTCACAGTCTTTTATCTTTAACTGTTTGTTTCTTTTCTTATCATCTTATTAATTCTTTTTCTTAATTCTTTTATTATTCCCTTCTTTTTTAGTTCTTTTCTTTTATATCATTAACTTTCCAAGTATTTTCTTCTCAACTCCTAGCTTTCTTCTGATGACCTTATCTTATTTATTCTGCTCCTTCTTCTAGTACTTCTCTGACATCTTCTGCTTCTTCTACTAGTCCTTCTTCTTTATCTCTGTTTGGAAACCTTTTTATATACTTATTCTGCTAGCCCTTCTCTGTCATCTTTCATTCCTTCTGCAAGTCCTTCTCTGGTTCAATCACAACTGTTCTTTCTCTGTTCCTTCTCTGTATGAACCACCAAGGTACTTTCATTCTCTGGGTAAAACACCAAGGTTCTGTCCTTCTCTGTGTGAACCACCAAGGTTCTTCCCTTCTCTGTATGAATCATCAAGGTTCTGTCTTTCCCTATAGTTCCTGTAAATAACACCTCATACTCAGTTAATAAATCTCCACAAGTGAGTTGGCATTTGAATAGGCCCTGTCAGAAAATCCTGATCTATTAGGGTTGACTGATCCATATCCCTTCACTAAAGCTGTGGGTTGATACTAGATGGGACACAGCCAGAGTGAAACAGCTATTCTGGAATACAGAGAAACTATATCAAGACTGATATAGTTTCCAATCCAGAAGACACCTGAGATATTCTGTGTGACTGTACGACAGTCACTGGTGAGTATTTAGCCAAATAAATGCTCCAAAATATAAAGTTGTATCTTTTTTTGCTGTTTATTGCATGTAGATAAGCTTTTGGAAGTCTTAAGGTAAAGATTCCTGAAAACTGGGTATCTATGTTCAGTAAAAGAACAGAAGGCAAGATTGACCGAGTCAATCTGGGAGACTGGGTTTCTCAAAAACAATTTAGTTAGTCAGGAAGATTAATTAGATACATATGGGAATATAATTAATGAGGATTTAATTATATTGGTTATTTGCCTTGACTGTGTCAATAAGTTTGGTTAAGGTTAACCATAAGGAAACCCTAAAATTATGGGTTGGTAGTGCTGTGTTAGCAAATTCATTAGGTTAAAGACGCTGCTGCGCTGCCTAAGTGATTTGTAAAACGCTGAGGTGCCTGGGTTGAGTTTTGAAGCATTTTAATGGGTTTTAAGGCAAAAAACCATTAAATGCAAAGATAACTAAATAAAGGCAAGGATGCCTAGGAATTCAGGTTTGATCAGCTGGTTCCCAGTTGGAACACTAATAGCTGAGTTTTGGGATGTGTAATCCACAGGGTTTTGGCACCAGGAGCTGGGGAAGCTTCATGCTGAATTGGTACATTGGAATGAGCAAAGTCAGGTGACTTGTTCCCATTGTAGGTTAATTCTCATAGATTGAGAATTATTGATGATATTTTAGGTAAAGATCTATATTGGATGACTCAAATTTCATAGACCATGTGATGCAAATCATAGGTTGATTCAGGAACCAGAGGGGTTTTCAGCTGTATATGCCCCAAATGGTAGATAAGCAAAAACAGCTAAAAATTAATAAACATTCATTCATATTGTCGGTTTTGACGCTTTCCCCTCACCTACTTTTCAATTATTATGTCTTCTTTGTTAAAATTTGAAAGGGTCGAATTTGGAGTACTTTGTGTGGATACTGCTGTTGCAAGGAAGGAGGTTCCTACAAGCTCATTGGAGGAAGCTTGGGCAAGCTTGGAGGTCATCAAGACTGTTCCTGAGGAGTCTTTGGTGGAAGTGAAAGCTGCGTTTGAAGAGTTATATTCCAATTACTTTGCAAGAGAAGGGACTCCTCCTCAAGAAAACCAAATCTATGCATGGGATGCTTGTAACCTGTTAGTAGGATGGGACAAAATCTTACAACAAGTAAAAGAAATGGAAAACTGTGAAATTGAGGCGTTGAGAGCAAGAGAGGAAAAAAAGCGTTGAAATCATGGCTTGTTGGCAGGATGACAACAAAGTGTTGTACCATAAAATTGCCTCTCTGGAGGCAAAGCTCCTCAAAGCTTTTTCACAGAAAGGTAATGGTAATAATAGTCAAGGGAAGGATAATGGTAGGATGGACTGGTTAGGCCTGGATCCGTCACATTCTGGGTCTCAGGTCATGGGACAATCCAGAAGTTTCTATAATTTGATGCCAGGCATTCTGGATCCCAAATTAGACACAAACCCAACCTAAAGAATAAAAGAGGAAATTGCAGCAGCCTGTTTCAAAAAGAAGTGAGACAGAAGACTGCCTGTGCACATTTTGTGCATTATACCAAGCGCAAGGCAGGGTCAGCCAAATGGATGTCAACTTAGTTGGTCCCAACTAAGTCAAGAGATATCTAGGCTAAAGAGGAGAAATCAGCAGACTAGAATATTACCTCATTCCAAAACCTATTCAGGTTTTGGGATCCAACTCTGGGGGTGAAACTAGTAGCTTGAGGATGATAGGCTAGTTAGTAAAAGTTGTCTGCAGCTAGATGCCAGTCTGGCCGCTAGCTTTACAATATAAAAAGTCCTTCCAAGTGATCTTGGAAGGCAGACAATTAATACCCATCAACATTACTATTAGTCCAAATAGTAGTAGTGGCAAGTACAATAAGAGCAGCTTATTGATACTTCCAGAATCCTGCCAAGCCACCACAGACGGTGTTGCATCCCCAAAAGACCACAGGACTCTCCCATTACTTGGCTCAAGTATCAACAGAACACAGTCAGTTGCTGCAAATACACACCAATTGGAAACATCTGTCCTCATACAGATATCCTAATCCAAACATGCTTAACTCACCTAATAAAAATAATCTCTCTTCTTCAAGAACCAGAAATCTTGACAGTGGTGCTCACAACAAAAACAAGTTTCCATTGGTGTCAAGTCAAGGCGCTGCCTTGCCATTGTTGACCCCTGGCTTTGTTGATAAGTATGGGGGGATACATGTAGACCAGCAATACAGAGCAAGACCAATCCTTCTGCTTAGAGCTGACTCCATATGAAGCACCCACGCTTTCACTGAATATAATCCAGCTTGATATTACAGGGACTGCCGTTGCCATGGGCCAACAACAATACAACATAGAGGAAATACACACCGTTTTACAAGCTTTGCAACATGGTAGACATAACCTCAATGATCCCCAGGGTGACGCCAAGTTTAATTTATTCCAGATTGATGGCACTACCAACAATCTGAGTAACAATTTCCACAGATACAAGGATGTCACTTTCAACCAGCTGGGGCAGCTCCTCTAACTAGATCAGAGCAGGGCCCAATAGGTACTTGCATATTTTGTGCACCCAGCAATCAAACATCTCCAACAACTGGTTGCCAGGCAGGAGCTGGAGTTGAATGAGCTCAATTGCTTTTGCTCCAAGCTACAGTTGGCCAACTTTAATTTGGTCAGTTGACTGAACGTCAGCTTCACAACTGTAAAGACTGTTGTGGTAGATCTATGTGACTCCACCGCCTTTGCCCATGGTAGGGTAGACAAGATACCCAACCAATTCAACAACCAGGTTGATCAGCTTGTGGGCGGTGTACTGGATAATTGAGGCCTAAGCGCACAATGGGTTGCAGATGTAAAAAACCATTGTGTAACACTAAGCCACCATGTACAGATGTTGCCCAGCAACCAAGATCATGTAGATCTTGTTACCCAGCAGGAATACTTGCGCCAGTCAATCAGAGACAACTGCAACAAGCAGGACGCATGTCACTCTGAGATAGTCAATTATTTCAACAGGATTGCAGAAATGTTCAACAAAATGAAGGCCACCAGCCGTAGCCAGCACACTATTTGTGACAAGCAGGAGGATCATCAGTGTTGCCTGGATCACTTTGAATACACCAAGGACCAGAAGAAGCTATGGGACACAGTAAAAGATGCACAGAATTTAGCATCTTAGCTGTATGAAGACATAGCAGGGCTCTTCTGTGATCTTGCTGCCGCTGAGTTCCAGACCAAAGAGCTGTTAAACCGCCAGGATCTCTTATCCAGTACGGTCTTAACAGCAGAGAACAACTACAGTTCTCTACTAGAGCAGGTACATAGAAACAAAACCTCACATAAGGAATTTGAAGCTAATGTGCTAGCCAGACTGGCTAGATTGGAAAATTTAGCCTCATCTGAAAGTAGTATGTCTTCAGGCAGAAGAGCGTTGCCTGTACTAGCATCAAGTCCAGAGCAACAGAAAAACTATTCTTCACCTGATTTCTTCAACCTATCTCCTGACAACATGAGCAATGACTCAGGTGACACCTGTAGAGCTCCTTGAGGGGTAGCAGCCTTACCACCTCTTACTCCCTTGTCAGTACTGCGTGCCAGTGGTACCCATACCACTAGAAAGGAAGCCACAGAACCAACTGTCACTGATCACAAGTTTAAGCCGCTTAACCTGCCAAATTTTGATAGAAATGGAAAAATTTGAACTTTTATCCGCCTCTTTGAAATGTCCATGAGAGGTGCAAGTGATAAAATGAAGGCAACCACCCTCATAAACACTCTTGATCCCACCTGCGTAGACATCATCATGACCTGCCTACCACTAGACAATTGGACTTATGAAGACGCATGTCAGGCTGTTATCAAAGAATTTGGTAGTGAAACCAGATTACAGGCTCAAAAAGCAGAGTTCAGTAACATCTTGTTCAAAAAATAGGAGTCTGTTCAAGACTTTGCCAACCACTTCTATCATGAAGCGCAGGTTCTCCTAGGCACCAGTGTCCTTTCTGAGTTGGACTGCAGAATCACCATGGGACGTGCACTGCAGCCATATAGGGAGTTAGCCAATGTCATATTTGCTGTTTTGGATCAATCTAGCTCAACCCAGAAGATCACCAGCTATTTGAGCCGCCTTGGGGCCCAGTTTGGAGCCCCAAATAAAGGACAAAATAATTGCGCATCTACCCCAACCAAGGATAAGACTTGCAAACCCAAGTCTGACAAGGCCGCTTCCAAGTCCAACAATAAACCAGGAAGCAAATACAAGGCCAAGAAACCACCAGGACCTTGCCACAAATGTGGTAAAAAAGAACATCAGGCCAGCACTTGCAAGGGAAAAGGGCGTGATTCCTCAGTAAATGTGGTGGTCAACCAAAAGCAGGATGACCAGGGAAAAGCCAAGGCGGGCCAGTAGAGGAATATACTGAGTCTGCCACTTCCCTATTCTAAAAGAACCAGACTGCCAGTCTTCAGAGGCAGCTGAGCCAATACAGTTCCTCCTGAGACAACTACTACAGAGGCATCAATACTAGATCCGCCTTTGGCCAATCTGCTGTCCTACTTTACCCCCAAACAGGAATATAAGGAGGATTCTTTACACATGCTTGTATCAGACAATCTTTATGCTATTCCTGAAAGAGGCAGGGGACGCCCAAGAAAAGTTGCACCAAACGCTGTAGAGACAGTTTCCAACCCTTACACGGCCCAAGTACAGGAAACTTGCCTTGCTTCCAATCCCAGTGTACCCAGTGACCTACCTTCCTTAAAAGGATTCCAATTCTCCCTTCCCATTGAGACCATTGAGGCCAACTTCCCCAAGATTGGCCAAAGTCTCAAACAGTACTTCAATACTCTGGCACCCTTGGGTGTACACATATTAAACTTACACTCTGAACTCTACTCTGAATGTAATTACGCAGATATCTCTGTTATTAAAGTCAAGGTGCGCGCCATAATAGATATTGGTGCCCCTATTAATATTGTGTCCGCCCGCCTTGTCAGGAAGCTAGGTATTGCTCCTGACATTGTGCACACCAGAGTATATGGTACTGCTGGAAAACACACCACCA
The DNA here is from genome assembly GCA_014839935.2 of Entomophthora muscae. Classification (NCBI taxonomy): domain Eukaryota; kingdom Fungi; phylum Entomophthoromycota; class Entomophthoromycetes; order Entomophthorales; family Entomophthoraceae; genus Entomophthora; species Entomophthora muscae. The sequence goes on along the minus strand of QTSX02001145.1, from coordinate 14,705 downwards.
CGTCTAAAGGAGCTTACAGCACTCTACCAATGCACTTTGGCTCCATTGCAGTGTCCTCTCCTGCTGTGGTCCTACCCAGAAAAAATTACAACATACTCATTGGTACTGCATACCTACGTAAATACAGGGTCAGATTGGACATAAAAGACAACACTCTGACAATCCTTTGCCAGACCATCTCACTGTACTACACACAGGACACAAAACCACCAGCTAAGGTAGAACATAGCATTAATCTGGCATACAAGGACAACATGGTGGCAGTTCCCTACACCTGTAAAGGGAAAAAGGAAAAATGGTTGCCCACCCAGATCAAGGAGCACAAGGGAATTCCACTCCACTTGCAATCAACTATTACAATTGAATCTGGCCAACAGCAGGTTGTGAATACAGGACTGACTTTAGACATTCCTGCAGGAATATATGGTGAATTTCACCAGCCATGGGTACGTTCAATATTCAAACCGTTTATTGCCCCCAGGATAATCATTCCTGGCCATGGTGAAATTCATGTCCTACTGGCCAATCTCCAAGGGCACAATATCCACATCAAGAAGAACTGGATTGTAGGATTTGTTCATATTCTACCAGTTAAAGAACTAGACAGTTTTGAGTGTATTAGAGACATGTCAGAAATGGGTCACCCTGGTCAAGTTGAAGCCGCCACATATGTAGTCACACCACTGGCTGATCTATCTTCCCTCAATGACACTGAACAGGAGCAAGCCAGTGAGCTTTTCAAAAAATATTGTTGCATATTTGCGGAGGACAACTTTGATCTTGGGTGTGCCAATGAGGTCACTCATCACATTGACACAGGAGATAACAAACCAGTCTGTCTTTGACCAGTTCAACACTCAAAGACCAGTGAAGAGACTGTGAGCAATGAAATCCAGCAACTTATAGACAGAGGCATGTTGATCCCATCCAAGAGTCCCTGGGCGTTGCCCATCTTAATAGTAAAAAAAGAAGGATGTGAGTAATTGAGTACTTTTTGTAAATTGCGCTGTTAATGCTATTTTGATATGGCCTTCAAATGATGATACATGCAAAGATTTGACTGGTTTTTCTTTCAAGTTTGGGAATTCCTTGCCTTCTGTAAATGGGTCTGTTCCCATATCCACCCATTCCCAAATACCATACCTTCCCTTGTCTGATCCTGGTATGACCTCATCCCAATATGACCCCATTGGCCACTCTGTCTACCTATTGAGTGACCTCCATCCCTTGTCTACTATTTAAGTAGAATTATTACTCCTAATAAAGATAAATTTATCCACATTTGCATTGGCTTTAATATTCTTCAAGCTTTTCCTGTCCTTTCTGCCAAAAGGACTTATACACCTTGTTTCCAGGAAATTAAGGTACATGCCCTTGATTTTTCCCTGAAGGCTAACCCAAGGCTAGCTTTGAACCTCAAATATTTTGTTATAAAGATTTACTGCCGTGTTCTTCTGGATGTTGTCCCCAGGAGCCAAACACAATAAAATGGTGCTCACTACAGGGGCTGCAAGCCCCTTGGTTACCCTGTTCCTGCGTGCATTCTCTGGTCCTTCCTCTTTTTTTTCTGAAGTACCCGAGCAACCTAAAGTTTCTAGCCCCCCTTAGAAGAAGATATAACCAATGCCCCCTCTACTCCTATGGTACTGGTGCTGTCCCCTGGGCCCTCTTGGGCCCCTTTCCATCTTTCTCACTCAATTACAAGCAAGCTTGTGCCGCTGCCCGCTCTCTCCTCCACACAGGCGCTGTGGCAATGAACACTATCCTTGGTATCTGTCCTGGGTATGCTTCTGAAGACCTATATTCCTTCCTCTTGGATTTTGGTCTCCCCCCGCGCTGATGGAATCCATGGAGACTATTGGCATATTAGTTAACCAGTTTATTCAACCTTCACTGGTTCATCATCAACTGGCGTTAGGATCCTAGAACCAACCCTGACTGCCATGGCCACCACTGTTTCTAACAACCACACTCAGAATATGGTCTATCAAGAATGGTCCCATAGTCTGTTTGCTTGCATTTCAGATAACCAACAAGACTTGCTAGCTTCCCAAAAATATCTGACCTTGTCTTTAAACTCCCTCTGCTCCTTGCTCCCTGTATATATTAAGGACCAGCTTTGCAAATTGGATGACCACCAAGCTACGTGGCGCAGCCAGATCAAGTCAACCCTCCTGAAATACCAACAGGATTTTGAGACTCTGGTTGCTGAACTCAACCAGTTTAAGAGCATGTTAATTCCAAGCTCAAGTTGGTTGGGTCTCACATCAATACTTGGGGCCAACATCTACATTTACAGTATGGCTTGGACAAGGCCACTTTGGGAAACACTCTGAATCAGGTTCAGAACTATGTCTATGATAGGGTGGCCTTCATTGAGGTGACTCTGCCAGCTCCTTCTGTTGATATTCCATCTGCAGTCAAAGCAAGGGTATGGGAAGCTATCAATGAACTCAAAGCTACCACTTGACGTCAAGCCTCTTCCCCACACCCCCCCTCCTGTCAAACCTATACCTAATCCTTGCATTGTCATACTAACTGACCAAGTGGCTAATTTGCAAGGAAAGATTGAGTATTTGAGACAACATATCTCTGACCCTGATGACTTGTTCTCTGAGTCTGATGGTGAAAGGGAGACTGAAGGCCCTGGAACTCCTACACACTATGACCACAAGTGTTGCCCAGAGTTGGAGGGTCAACCCTGTGTCAACTGTGCTCTTGCTTTGGATCATTTAGCGGCAGTAACAAATGATGTGGCAGATTGGCAAGATGCTCTGGAGCGCAAGGGACAAGCCCTCTCCTGCTTCACAGATACAATATATGGGCAAGTTACCCCTCTGGTTGCTTAAACAACTTCTCTGACTACTTGTGTCAATGGGGTTGCTGATACTTTGGAAGTACAACAAATCAAGATTGATGAATTTGGAGCTGCTGCTGTTACTGCCCAAGATATAATTGGGCAGAATAGTTCTACCTTGGATACTCTGGAGGAGAGCCTTTGTCTTCTCCGGGCTAGACAACCTGCTGCTGAGTCCGAGTTTGAGGGCAATCCTCACATCAATGTTCTCAACCCTGGCAATAATAGCCAATCCACTTCCTTTTCTATTGAACCAAACTAAAAGCCAACCTCCAAGCAAATATTTGACCCTAAAAACTCTACCATAGATGTCTTTTTAACAATCTACAAGATGGCAATGCATAGGGCTACTGAAGAGCTCAAAAAATAACATATCCTCACCTTTCTCCACCCCACGTGTCAGAAGGTAGTGGTCCCTATACTCCCCTCCATTGTTACTTAGGAGGACATGAAGCACCCCTTATTGAGGATTTCAGAGGAGATCTCAGCTTGGAAGTCAAGAAAGATGCATTTATGCACATTGCCTTTAAGCCCCAGGAGACCTTGGCTGAGTTTGCAGATTGCTTCTATATTGAAGGACAACAGTTAATCACCAGTCAACAGTTAACTCCCCAGGAAGTGTACACAGCTTGTTCTAATGCTTTGAAGGTGAATTAGCTTCTATGCCTACACTTTAAGGCGCACAAAGCTTCCCTCAATTCCATGAAGAGTATAAAGACACTCTTATAATACATGCATCTGACCCATGTGGGTACTGTGGTGCATGAGAATAAAGCCAATAATGACGTGTCCACCTCTTGCACACCACACATTATAACTCTGGGTTCAAGTGGACAGACTAAGAGACAGGGCTGTCATAACTGCGGTCAAACAGGACATCACTCCTGTACCTGCACTAATCCCCGGGTGGAAGGTTGTGACCCTAAAGAACAGGCAGGAAAAGAGAGGTCAGCTTAGAGGCAGAGACGCTCTCTGCTGGCCAATCTCCCCTGTCTCCTCCTGATCCTCCTTCTGACAAGGAAGCTCCTTCTTCCTCTGGCCCAACTATTCTTCACCTATTCCACAATATCTCCAGTGATTCTGAACCTGAAGATTCTAATAGTAAAGAATCTGATAGTTATGGCTACTCTGTTCTGGCTGTTCCAGAAACTGTGTCTGTCCCGTATAAGCTTTGCTCTGGGAAGACTACCACCACTTATTGAGCACTCTCAAGTGAAGCCAAAGACATGGTGGCTTGCCCTTACCTGACCCAAGCCCATTGCTCTCCCGTCTTGGTTGACTCTTCTGAAGAAGCCGGAGCTAGCCAAAGCTCTCTTTCAGAACGTGACTGTATCTCTACTACTGCAGACTGTGTATAAGGAGATTCTTGCCTTGAGATGAATGTTAGCAAAGTGGGAAAAAGAACTAGAGACTGCAAAGGATGTGTTGGTTATCTTGCCCCTCTTTGGGAAAGATACAACCTGTGTGGAAGTATCAATCCAAAAAGGTTAAAATCAAAGCCATCCTGGACACAGGTTCTCCAGTCAACGTAGTATCTTCCAAGCTAATGAAGAAGCTTAAATTGGCTCCTGAACTCAACTACACTCAGTTGTATGGCACAGCTGGCATGGTACAAACTCAGGCCATTGGTGCCTACTCTGCTCTACCCATGAGGGTTAGGAAACTCCTCATTGCATCTCCTGCTGTTGTCCTTGAGAACAAAAGCTACAACCTCTTAGTTGGTACACAATTCCTCTGCAAATATAACGGGATTGTAAACCTGCAAGATGGATACCTTTCACTCTTAGGATATGAGGTCCCTTTGATTTTTGAGGAACCCCCACAACTCACAGGAAAACGTCTCAAAACTTGTGTGCTTGAATACCCCACAAGTATCTTTTCCCTCAAGTATAGGACTAATTCCTCTAACATGCGCACCCCTTCTCCTTCCTGTCCCTCAGAAGAAGGTGTACCTCTTATGGCCCTGGCGGCTATCACTATTCCTCCCGGCTCCCAAGTGGTGATTGACTCTCAGATTTCCTATGAGCTACAAGAAAAGTTGTTCCTGGAACTCTACTCTCCTGAATCCCTAAGTTGTAGAGAGCCCCAACTGTGTCCAGGAATCCTAGATCAAACTCACAAAAGCCTGTACAACTGCTGCTTGTCAACCTGACAGCCCTACCCATGCAGGCAACTTGAAGCTAGGTTGTAGGGCATGGCCAAATCCTGGGGGCAGAGCAAGTGGCATCCCTCTACCCTTTTGGAACTTTCAGCAACTTCAACCTACCTGAAGATGATCCCCAGGTTCTATCCTTATTCACTGCTGCCAACTTCCCTCAATTATCACCCATCCAACAAAAAGACATATTGGACCTGCTTGATCAGTTTAGCAACATATTTGCTTCTGGACCTACAAACTATGGCCTAACTAAAGGGGTAATCCATCAGATTGATACTGGTGATGCACCTCCTTTTTGTGCCAAACCATAACGCCGTAGTAGGGTAGAGGATGCCCAGGTATCTAAGGAGCTCAAACAACTCCTAGATGCTGGACTCTTGGCTCTCTCTCAAAGTCCTTGGGCCTCTCCTTTACTGATCCTCAAGAGAAAGGACGGAAGACATTGCATTGTAATGGACTACCGCTGCTTGAACTTGCTCACCAAGAAATACTCATACCCCTTGCCAAGAATTGATGATGCTCTTAGACAACTGGATGGTTCCAAGTTTTTCTTGGCCATGAATCTAGCCTCTGGCTACTGGCAAGTCAACTTATTGCCAGAAGATTGGGAAAAGCTGCGCTCATTACCTCTGAGGGGCTCTATGAACCTACTTGGATGCTCCAAGGACTCTGTAATGCCCTGGCTACGTTTTAAAAGGCTATTGATTCCATTCTACAAGATTTAAAGCTCTCTTGTGTCCTTGTTTACCTTGACAATATCACTGTATTTAGCACTATCTTTAACAATCACTTGTAACACCTCAAGGCTGTCTTCATCAAAATCCATGAAGCTGGCTTGAAGCTCAAACCCTCCAAGTGCTCCTTCTTTAAAGAGCATCTTGAATTATCAGGTCATGAGGTCACCCAAACTGGAATCTGTCCCATTAATAATAAGGTGGAAGCCATTGACAAGATGCTACCTCCCACAAATCTTTGAGAAGTCCAAGTATTCCTTGATATGATGGGCTACTACTGACAGTTCATACCTGATTTTGCTGAACTGAGTGAGCCCCTAGTCCAACTTCTTTGCAACGTCCCCTTTGAGTGGACTGACAGCCAGTAACAAGTATTCAAAGTATTGAAGGCCAAACTCAAAGAGGCTCCTATCCTAGCCTAACCTGATTATGATAAAGAGTTCATCTTATATACTGATGCAAATAGAGTTGCTGTGAGTGTCATCTTAGCATAGCTTGACAACAAAGGCGTTAATTGACCTGTAGCCTACCCCTCTTGGGTTTCAATAAACATAAAAACTACAGTGTCACTGAAAAAGAATGTCTGGTAGTTCTGAATGCCTTAAAGCAATTCAGGCACTATATTTATGGGACCCACTTCACTGTGGTCACAGATCACTCCTCCCTTAACTGGCTGCAACAAACTAAAGGAACCTGAAGGTCAACTAGCTTGTTGGGCCTTGCGCCTGCAAGAATACAATTTCACTGTGATACATTATCCTGGGGCCCAACATCAGAAAGCCAATGGCTTGTCAAGGATGCCGATACTAGCTATCCACCCCACTGACTTTGATTGCCTATAAAATTTGATAGGGTAACCTGACTCCTGGACCACTGAGCCAGAAGACATCCAATTGGCATTTTAAACCCTATCCAAGGACACTGTGATTTGAGATAGACAGCTCTTCAAAAAAGTCAACCATGCCTACCTACCTTATGTTCACCCTAGCATGAGAATAGCAATTATTCTCCAAGCTCACATTGATACTGGACATGGAGGTATAGCCAAAACCCATGACTGGCTATGCAAGAACTTCTACTGGGAAAACATGCACCTTCTGATCCCTGAAGTTCTTGCCTCCTGCCATTTGTGTCAACTCCAATACCTTGCCTGTCCCAACACCAGTTCAAGCTCATCCCTCCTAAGCATGCCTTCCACACAGTGAGTATTGATGCTGTTGGGCCTTTCCCTTGGTCTAGGTTGGGATGAGGGTTTATCTTAATTGCTGTAGACCATTTTAGCAAATGGGTTGAAGCCAGAGCAACAAAGGATATAACTAAGAACACTGCTAATTTCTTGCTGTAAGACATCTTCTACCGACATGGCTGCCCTCAAGTCTTACTTTCTGACAATGAAACCAACTTTAATGCTCGCCTCATCACATCCATTGTAGAAGCTATGGTTACCCACCAATTTTTTTCTGCGCCGTATAACCCATCAACTAATGGGACTGTTGAACAAGCCAATTTCTCCCTGGTATCCATAATGAGGAAACTCACGCTCTCTGATGCTGTCAACTGGGATATGTTCTTCCCTGCTGCCCTCTTTGCTTATTGACTCAGTAGGCACCAAATGACTGGCCAATCCCCTTTTGCTATGCTGTATGGGTGTGCAGCTACCACCCCCTCAATCCTGGGACCCCCCTTGATCAAAGTTGATGTGTCTGCAAATACTGAGGCCCATGGTTAAGACTTAACCAATTGTATCATTGACATCCAAGCAACAGCATATTCCACTGCTTACAAGGTCAAAGCCCTAGCTCTCCCTGTCTAACGCTGCTAGAGCCCCCTCCCTTAATATCAAGTAGGCAACTTGGTTCACTACTACCAGAATTGTATAGAAGGTAGAGCTCATAAGCTAGACTCCCTCTGGGTTGGGCCCTGTGAGGTCACATTTAAAAAGGGTGTTGAGTATACCGTGAAACTACTGTCCTCTGGACGTCCTTTTGCCTGAGTCCATTCTGAATTCCTTTGCAAATATCAACTCCCTGTGTCCATTCTTGAGGGGGGGAGATGTTGTAAATCGCGCTGTTAATGCTATTTTGATATGGCATTTGAATGGTGATACATGCAAAGATTTGACTGGTTTTGCTTTCAAGTTTGGGAATTCCTTGCCTTCTGTAAATGGGTCTTTTCCCATATCCACCCATTCCAGAATTCCACACTCTCCCTTGTCTGATCCTGGTATGACCTCATCCCAACGTGACCCCCTTGGCCACTCTGTCTATCTAATGAGTGATCACTGTCCCTTATCTAATATTTAAGTAGAACTATTACTCCTAATAAAGACAAGTTTATCCACATCTGTGTTGCTTTAATATTCTTCAAGCTTTTCCCCTTCCTTTTGCCAAAAGGAAGTTTTCATCTTGTATTCCAGAAAATTAAGGTATGTGCCCTTAATTTTGCCCTGAAGGCTAACCCAAGTCTAGCTTCAAACTTCAAATCTTTTTATAAAGATTTCCTGCTGTGTCCTTCTGGATGTTGTCCCCAGGAGCCAAACACAACAGTAGTGATAGACTACAGATGCTAGAACTTAATAATCAATAAGGACTTGTACCCTCTGCCCAGGATTGACAACACACTGGATCAACTTGGAGGGGCCAAGTACTTCTCAGCCATGGAACTCATTTTGGGGTACTGGCAAATTGAGCTTCCACCCAAGGAACAGGAGAAGTGCGCAATAATCACTTTTCAAGGCCTTTTCCAGCCAACTCAAATGCCACTAGGATTTTTTAATGCACCTGCAACCTTCCAGTGGGCCATGGATACCATACTGGGTGATCTCAAGCTCTCCTGCGTCCTAGTCTACCTGGACAATATCAATGTGCTCTCAAAAACCTTCACTGAACACCTTGAGCACTTGGAGGCTGTATTCAAAAGATTGGCGGATGCCAACTTGAAGATCAAACCCAGAAAATTTCAATTATTTAAGGATCATATGGAGTTCCTTGGATTTTTGGTGGATACAGCAGGTCTCTGCCCTCAGCCAGCTAAAGTGGAGACAATCATCAAGATGAAGCAGCCAGAAAGCAAACACAATATCCTGGTCTTCTTGGGGATGGTAGGGTACTACTCCCGCTTTATCCCCAACTTTGCTTGTACTGGCAAGCATCTGTTTCATCTAATGAATAATGGGGTCCCCTTCCTGTGGACAACAGCATGCCAGGACGCTTTTGATGCCCTGCACACCAGCATGTCCTCCAGCCCGGTGTTAACGTATCCGGACTTCAGCAGACCTTTTGACGTACATACAGATGCTTCTTTATCTGCTCTAGGGGCCGTTTTTTCCCAGTTGGGCAACACAGGTGCAGAACACCCTGTGGTCTATGCTAGCCGCTCCCTGAATGTACATGAGCAAAAGTACACAGTCACCAAAAGGGAATGCCTTGCTGTGATATACACCTACAAGCAATTTAGGGTATACTTCACTGTGGTCACAGACTACACTAGTCTTAGTTGGCTGCAAAATCTTAGGGAGCCAGAAGGATGCCTTACCCAATGGACATTAAAACTCCAGGCTTTTGATTACACTATAGTCCACTGACCAGGCACCAACCACCATAATGCCAACTATTTGTCAAGTCTTCCCACAGTTGCTATAGTAGCAACTCAGGCCAACCTTCTATACAAAAAGATGCTCACTAATCAGTTTGAGGACAAACCAGACAAATTACAGGCCATCCCCCGCAAGCTCTGCAAAGACTGTAAGGTTGAGAACCAAAAACTGTATAAGTACCACAATGGTGCTAAATACATCTTTCCAAGACCTTTGGAGCACCTGGACCTGATAATGGCTGCCCACAAGAGAGTGGGCCATGGTGGCTTAAAAAAGACAGTCCACCAGCTATAATAACATTACTACTGGTAGTCACTCCTCTTTGACGTAAAAGAGACACTGACTTATTGTACAGAAGGTCAGCATGAGAAACCTTTCACTGGTAAGCACCAATACAAAGCAGTAGAGCCCAAGTTTGCTTGGCATACTGTTAGTATAGACGTGGTTGGGCCTCTGCCCATGTGTGTTGGTTGTTTGCGCTACATAATTGTGACATTTGATCACCTTACAAAATGGGTGGAAGCCAGAGTGCTACAGCACATCAGCGCCAAATTAACAGCCAGGTTTGTGTTGGAAAAGATTATCCATCAACATGGCTGCCCTCAGTTCATTCTTACCAACAACAGAACAAACTTCACTGCTCACATAATTCCCAAATTAAATGAGCTCATAGATGTGAGGGGAGTGCTCTCCACACCATACCATCCAGAATCAAATGGAATGGTTGAAAGAGCCAACAGCACTTTGTTCAACATTCTGCGTAAGTTGGCAGACGCCCAAACTTCTGAGTGGTATCTATTCCTGCCTGCTGTTGTGTTTGTATATAACATCTTGATCCATAGCATGACTGGCTTTTCCCTAATCCAATTGACGTACGGACGGCATCCAAATATCCCGCCAATTCTGTTCACAGCAATGGGGGATCCAGGAAACATCATATACCAACAAAATATGTCTAGGTTAGTCAACACGCTCATCAAGCTTCAAGCCAAAGCTTTCACTGAAACCTTCCTCACCAGGAATAAAAGACGCAAGACCAACAACAAGATTTGACACACCTTAGCCTAATTTAAAATTGGCACTCAGGTTTTATATCATGACAGAGTCATGGGACGGGCTCATAAGCTTGACAGCATTTGGAAAGGTCCTTTTGAAATCACTGAAAAGACCTCTCCAGATGTTTACACAATCAAGGATCTGGTCAACAAAAGACTCATTAAATGAGTCCATGCCAGGTTCCTCATGCCATGTTTCTCTATTACAAATATTGGCTCACAATAGATTTTACTAAATAAATTCTAAAATAAATTTGTAATAGGAATGAGTTTTATTGCAAAAACTAGGGGTTGCCTTCCTGATACTCAGGATTCTCTTCATCCCCTTTGGGATCAGCCACTTGGGTGCTTCCTCTACAAGAACACTGCACTACCTGCCTAAGGCTCCAGATAGACACAAAAGGGAACTTTCTTCCTTCAGCAAACCAGTAAGTCACGGCCTGCAGCCAGAGTTGACGCTCATTGGGGACTATTTGAAAAAAAAACAAAAGGAATAGTAATCTCCCCAGAGACAGCATCAACCTGCCAGAGCCCAGCGTCTAAAGGAAAAGCTCACAACAAGACCACATAGTCCAACATAAAGTCAGAAATGTACCAATATCAACAAGGCAACAGCGCCTTTAGAGAGCCCAGCTTATTACGGACCTTCTCCCATTGCATTGCCATATCATCAGCATTAGCCATTGACAGGCTAAGATCTGGGATAAGCATTATGTCCCCACATAACACCATCCCGCAAACCGCCTGCTGCTTGGCCCCACTGTCAATGGCGGCGTACACGCTTTGGACAACACAAAAGATACAACTGCCACGTGCATCTGAGTTGTTGACACCCAGTGACAGATACAGTAAAAAAACCCTCCAGAGCGCCAAACCAAGAAGAAAACACCCGCAAACCAAAGTCCTGAATATAACTTTGACAAGCCTTGCCTACCCCACTGGAATCACCAGCAGCCACTTAGAGCTCTGCCAACTGCTCACCCAACCTCTTTGCCAGGTCATCATTGTCAACACTATAGAAACCCTTGCTGGAATGGGTAATGCACTGCTTAAGATCATGGCACAGGCGCTGAGCCATTACTACAAAGAGAAATTGGGGATTATATCCATTCCCAAATAAAGTTGGGAGATGGAGTAACCCTCTTTGCCCAATTGGAGTAAGGGCACAGAATCAAGGTCAGGCATATTGGCGTCCACTAAGCAATAGGTAAAGGTACCAGAGTGAGGGTCCACTACCAAGGGTTCTCTCTCCAAGTTATGAGGGCGGGTACACGCTGAACTAGCCTGAGCTTCAGCCAGGCGCTTCTCACCACCAACAGAAGACCGCCCTGCGGTTTCATCCTCTACCAGGATTTCATCACTATTTTCACCTGGTACTGAACTTTCTAGCCCAGACCAGATTGAACCAGTATCCAACTGTCAAAGCCCACAAAGCAACATCACCTTGGCCTCCTTGGAAAGGCCGCAGAAATGGCAACAGTCTTCCTCTAACATCTGCGCCACCATCTGGCGGGCATCCATCTTATTACTAATATCAGAATAGTTGCTACTCATATTCTTGTGCTAAAAAATTTCTCCAAAGACTATATAGCTCAGTCAAGTGAGGGGAAATTTCCAGGAAATCCTGGTCTATTAGGGTTGACTGATCCATATCCCTTCAATAAAGCTGTGGGTTGACACTAGACAGGACACAGCCAGAGTGAAACAGCCATTCTGGAATATGGAGAAACTATATAAAGACTGATATAGTTTCCAATCCAGAAGCAACCTGAGACATTCCAGGTCTCAGGTCATGAGACAATCCAGAAGTTTCTATAATTAGATGATAGGCATTCAGGATCCCAAATTAGATGCAAGACCAACCTAAAGAATAAAACGGGGAATTACAACATCCTGCTTTACCAAGAAGTGAGACAGTAGACCGCCTGTGAAAATTTTGTGCATTATACCAAGCGCAAGGCAGGGTCAGCCAAATGGATGTCAACTTAGTTGGTCTCAACTAAGTCAAGGAATATCTAGGCTGAAGAGGAGAAATCAGCAGCCTAGAATATTACCTCATTCCAAAACCTGAATAGGTTTTGGGATCCAACTCTGGGGGTGAAACTAGTAGCTTGGGGATGATAGACTAGTTAGTAAGAGTTGTCTGCAGCTAGATGTCAGTCTGGCTGCTAGCTTTACACTAGAAAAAGTCCTTTCAAGATCACTTGGAAGGCAGAAAATTAATACCCATCAACATTACTACTAGTCCAAATAGTAGTAGTGGCAAGTACAATAAGAGCAACTTATTGATACTTCCAGAATCCTGCCAAGCCACCACAGACGGTATTGCGTCCCCAAAAGACCATATGACTCTCCCATTACTTGGCTCAAGCAGCAACAGAACACAGCCAGTTGCTGGAAACACACACTAATTGGAAACACATATGTTCTCATACAGATATCCCAATCCCAACATGCTTAACTCACCTAATAAAAATAATCTCTCTTCTTCTTCAAGAACCAGAAATCTTGACAGGCCCCATCAGTGATCACCACTTTTAGCCATCAGCCACAGACAATCCTCATGCCTGTGCAGCTGTTTTTTACTCACTAAAGTGGTGAGCTTGAGCTTTCAGTCACAAAGTAACCAACTTTACTTCCCAGAAACCCATCAATTACTAAGTTCTGCAGCTGCTTCCCAGGTAAATAACTTGAAAATGTTCCTAGGAATATCTATACTTCTCTGGTGACTTTAAGACCTCCTCAAAGCTGTCAGGAAGACATAGACAGGGAAACCTTACCCCCAAACCAGGTAAAGTTAACCACCTTGTAAATTCACTGCCACCTCTGGCTTTGGACCGCTCAATATTTCCCTGTTATACCAAGAAAGGTCCCAAAACGCCCGCCAAACCCCTCCATTTGTTGAATGATTTAGCTCACACGGTTAATGAGAGGTTTGTGCTGGCTTATCCTGTGGAATCCCTGCCTTTGGTTGCTCCTTCCTGGGAAGAAACCCTGGTTAATTTGGACTACCTATTAGCCTGGTGTTGTCCGTTTTTAAAAACTATCAGAGCCACCCAATCAGGTGTTGCCACACCAACGCTTGATAACCCAGTTGACCCCCAAATGCCTGGCATCTCTTCCAGCCAATCAGATTTGATTTTGGAAATTGGAGTAAAACTCTCCAGTCCCCCTGAGCCCATCCAGCAAAGTTTTGTACCTAGCCAATCAGGCTCACCCCCAACTGTCATGTGACCAGTTTTTTGCAATCCATTCCTTTTAACCAAGCAAGGGGACTTTCAGTCCCCTGCTTGTCTATTTTCCACTTACATTAAAGTTTGGAGTCACCTGCCCCTTAATTTTCTTAATTTTGAGTTACCTGGAACCAGTTGCGTCCCTAAAGCTCAAAATATTAGAGTGTAGCCCCTGCCCTAAGCTTACCTTTAGCCAGCCAGTTTTGAACCCGGCTTCTCTTCTGGCTCCTTGTACAAGTGTTCTTTCACTTAGTTGTTGTCTCTTTTGCTCTTGCCTTCAAAATCAAAGTTTGAAGCTCAAAATTTCAATTGAATTTTCCTATAATTTCTATTATTATCTCAAATTTTCCTTTAAAAATCATTGTTTTTGAACCCAATTTTGCTTGCAGTTATAATCCAAGGGCCCCAAGACAACAGCAAGGTTACCCAAACCCGTTCTGCTGTTTTCCCAAGAATTTTCCAAAGACTACCCTAGTCTTGCCATTTTCTCTCTGTTTTCTCCAGAAACTATACCATCCTACCTCAAATTTTGTGCTGGTTCTTTCTCTGATACCGCCAGCTCTTAAATTTGTCGTCTTTCCTGGCTCTGTTTCTCTTGCTTCTGTGGTCCACCTCCCTGACCTGTGGGGAAAATCTCCTCATCAGCCTGTCTGGTAGGTAGCAACCCTGTCAGTCTCTGGGACCTCCCCAGCAGTCTTCTCTTTGGAGAGGCTGTAGTTAAGAGCCTGACGTGTGACAATCTTGACCTGGACGTTGTGGAGCTTTGGCTTTGCCTAGTTCTGAAGAGGTAGTGCCCCCACACCTCCTCCTCCCCTACACTGGTTCAGAAGAATGTGCTTTGGTAACCCCTGGGTCCTCCAGGTGTACCTCTCCAGCTCCTACTTGCACTCCCTGGTTGCTCACTGGTCTGATTCTAATAGGTTTGAACGCCTACTTCCCCCAATTCTCCCATATGTCCTCCATGTGGTCCCTCTCCAAGCAGCCATCCCAGTTGTGCACTGGATGGCATCCTAGTGATTTGTTGCACCAGGATGGGAGCCAAACTTAGTTAGTTTAGCCCCTCTCTCTCACAC
>QTSX02001144.1:0-22262 GCA_014839935.2 Entomophthora muscae | reverse complement strand
CGCCACTCAATCTACCATCTTTTTTCAGGATGGTTGCACAGCGTGGAATTGACAAAAATTCTGCTATTCTCATATGGTTTGATCATAGTCATTGTCTTTTCTGTAGTCAGGTGCCCCATGTAGGGGTTTTTAGCAGCTCAAACTTCACAATTTCCCCATACTTGGACAGCCCTTCCTTAAGCCGAGATTCCACCTCCTCTCTAGGAATGTCCAAAGGCAGGGCCTCCAAAACATGAAGAGTGTGGTGTCCTGGTTGAATCTGGTGCAGGTGGTGGTCAGAACTGTCTGGGTCTTCTTCCCCTTGGGATCAGTAATCTCAAGGAGTGAAGATCTCTTTCACTGCCTGATCTGCATCTTCCTTGCAGAGGAAGCCAAGATCAAAGAAGTCCTTAAGAGGGCTCTGGTAGAGGGACACTTCCTTTGGATACGCTGTGGCTATTGCCTTGGCTGCCTCCTGGAACTTAGTGAGGTTGTCTTCAAAGTTGACTCTGATCCCATGGGGGACAGAGGACTTGGGAATGGCTCTGGTGATGTCCTGAAACCATTGTTCAGAAGTGATAAACTTGAGCCACCCTTCAGATGGCACAAAAGTCCCTTCTTGGTGGTTCTGGAAAATTATGTCATTTGGTCCTTGACAGGGCAAATCTGACCCTGCCACCTTGGCCCAGGATCTAGTGTTGTTGTTGTTTATACCTTTCTTTTTAATAAAAGACTTGTTTAAACTCAGACTCTTATGCCTTATCACTTGCTTTTAAATTCTCAATTCCAAAAAGTGGGATTGAGCTGATCAAGAAATATGTCATCCCAAATTTCATTACCCTATATTCAAAAGATCTGAATTGTGTACGGAACACAGTTTTTGATATGTCATTTTCCTTTACTTTAACTGGGTTGTAACCTGAGGTGAGGTCAATTTTGGAGAAAAATTTGGCTCCAAAGAGTCTTGTAAACAGATCCTCTATAAGTGGGAGAGGAGATTTACTCTTTAATGTGCTTGCATTGAGAGCTCTGTAGTCTGTTACTAGACAAAGTGAGCCTTCCTTTTTCTTTACAAAAAACACTGCTGCCTCCTACAGGGATTTGGATGGGCAAATGAAGCCGCCAGCTAGGTTATCCTCAATATGGCCTTTGAGGGTTTGTGTCTCCATGGGGGAGAGTCTGTAGAGGGGGTGCAGGTTTGGGCATGGCTTTACATAGGTCAATGCTGTGTTTGACCTCCTGTTTAGGGGGTAGCTCTGTTAGCTCTTCCTTGGATATGTGGGTGTATTCATTTAGGAGTGCTGCAAGTTCTGGGAATTGAATCTTGGTTGTTTGTATGTTATTGAATTTGGTGCACCTCATTATGTGGAGTGTACTGTCTTTGGTTAGACGTTCTGAGTTGTCCTGGTTTATGACTTAGGCAAATAATTTGTCTCTTAGGATGAGATTGTTAAGTTCTTTGATGATGGTGAAATTAACTCCATTGTGTTTGATGGTCATGGTATTTGCTTTCCAACATACACTGGGGTTCACTTGGGTGAACAAGTCTATGCCTGCTACAATTTTGTAGTTTATGTTGTTCATGACAAGTCCTTTGATAGATTTTTGGATGCCTTGGAGGTCAATTCTGAAGGGAGTTGTTTTGCCTTTGAGTAGAACTTTTGATTTTTCTGCCATTATGGCGTATTTGAACTTGGATTTGACAACTGGTATTTTGTACTTGGTTACAAAAGGTTTGCTAACCATAGTGTGTTGTGCACCAGAGTCAAATAAAGTTTTGTGTGTATGTGATTTTTTAGTGCATGGATAGACAATAAGTTATGAGCAATCTTTGATTTTTACATTCATAAAGATAGAAGATTGTGGGACACGTGGGATGCAAGTAGCAAAGTTTGTGCCTTGGTAAAATTTCTTGTTAGTTTGGGAGGAGACAGGGGCATTAGTCCTGTTCCCTCTCCTCTTTTCCCTGTTCCTCTTTTTTGAGATCTTCAAGGTCAGAGAATGTGGGATCAGATTCATAGCTGGTTGCTGTTTCAGCACTGCTCACTTTGGTGATGTCCTCTTTCTTGGGACAGGAGCGGTTTGTGCTTTGGCTGTGATTGCCATTGTTTCAATTGTAGTTGTCATTGCTATGATTGGTGTTTTGGCGTTTGTTGCCATTAGAGTTGTCTCTACTATTGCCATTTGAGGAGTGGTTGCTGTTGTGTGCAGCATATTCCATGTTTGTGCATTTTTCTGTGTGCTTGGCTTCTGCAATGAGTGTGGGCATGAAGGTGTTGGCCTCTGGGAGGATGAGGGCAGCAACAGAGGGTTTCATTCTATTCATAAATGAGGATCTTGTGTGCACATTTTCAGCTTGTGCTGGGTTTTGAACTTTGTGGTGTATTTCCTCAAATTCATTGGTGTAAGCTGTGACAGTGGTCTGCTGAAAAAGATTGCTGAGCTTTATTGAAATATCTTGGAGGGATTCAGTGATGCAGAAGTTTTGGGTGATATCAGCTTTGAAATCTTCCCAGTTTTCAAGCTATTTGTCAGTTTTTGAGCCAACCCAAGTGGCAAACTAGTTAGCTGTGGCCTTGTACAGGTGCTTTCTGGCTTCCTGGACCCATTTTTTGTGGGGGATACGGCTGACGCAGAGTTTTGTAGCTGAGTGGTCTAGCCAGTTGATGACATTTTCTTTGTTTTTACCAAAGAACTTGTTGATACCAATGTATTTGGTGTTGGTCACTTCACCTGTGATAGGTGGTTGTGTGTTTGTTTGTGGTTGGAGAGAGCAACTGTATTGAATTATCTAGGTGCATGCTTTGGGCATGACCAGTCCTTCAAATATGGTGCATCCACTAGGTATATATTTGTCAATATTGTGGGCGCAGAAGTACGTCTTCCAGGTATCCTGAGATGTAGCCTGGTTGAGTACGTAAGCAAAGGTGGGTGGGTTCTGTTCTGTTCTGTTCAGTCATTCTTTCTTTCATAGACATGGTCAAAAAACCGTAGCTGCTACCAGTGATGATGAGCAACTTTTGGGGAAGCTTCAAATATGGAATTGAGAAAGAAGAGAGGTATGTTTTATTGGATAATACTTTAGGCTTCTATATCTTGTGCTGTGGCAGGGATATAAGTTAGATCAAAGATAATAATGATCATGTGCAGAATGGATTCAAGTCACTGGATACTTGGACAAGTCATATGATATTGGTTTATTAACTTTCTTGGTATGTAGAACAGTATATTGAATTGGCACCAAACCAGGCAATGACTGGATGTTAAGTTTGTTGCCAGTGAGCATAATACCTGTACATCCAGCTCCTTGACAACAATATAAAAAGAAAATGTTTGGCAACAGTGTCAAAACAGCAGGCTTGAACCACCAGCAAGGTCCCAAGTAAGCAGGTTTGTGACCCGCAATCCAATTATCCAGTCACTCAAAGCCAAACCAGGAAGTCAACTCAAATTTCCAAATCTAACAACATGAACAATTGATGATCTCTTACTGTGGATACCTTGTTTTGGCGCTTGAATCATTACCAGGATCAGGCCACCCCCTTCACCATCCCACTTTGTGATCAACGTTATCCTGTTCCTGTTATCTACAATTCACAATGACTATATAATACTTAACTCTCAATAAAAAATATTATCTAGTTTCTAAACATTTTTCCCCTTGTAACTTTTCTAAAATAGCACAGTTAAGACATTAGTAGCACAGGTAGGTTTTCCATCCTACTTTATCCTGTGAAATTCCACCTGTTGCCCGTACTTGCTGCAGTCAACAAATCCTTGATAGAATCATGTACAGCCTCCTGCTAGACTGAACACCGTACACACCTGGTATCAAAATACCTGATGGCTTTGCCCTTTACCAGAACATGTTAATCCTGCTCTCCACCTTCAACAACTTGTTGGAACAAGGTTTCTTTCAAGCACCTGATGTTACTCCTTGAGAAAATGATGAAAGAATCCTGCCAGTCTACATAGCCCAGAGACTTCAAAGTGCCGCCCTGGAACCTTTTTCTGGAGCCAATGACAACAACCCCACAGCATGGATTCAATCTGCCCAGAGCAAGCTGGCACAAATAGAATGCCTGTAACAGTTCTGGATTGCAGAGATCTCCATTTGATTGACACACAGCACTGGTACCTGGTGAAACAAGTGGTACAAAGAGCACATTGTGAAGGATTGGTACACCTTTAAACAGGACTTCTTGGCAAGATTTGTGCTGAAGGACACTGCACTCATAATCATACACCAAGTTAAGAGTCTGACCCAAACAGGCACAGTAAAGGAGCTCACCAAAGCATATGAGGAACTCCAACTATGTGCCCCCTCAGACATGGCTTTTGATACTCTAGCTACCCATCTCATGTACTACAACGCACTCAAGTCATATGTAAGGAGGCATGTAAACCTGGACCAAGTGACCAATGTGCAAAGCCTGTATTGTGAGGCAGAGAAAGCAGAACAAACGTTCAATGCTCTCCACAAGGCGCAAGCTGGGAAAAGGGAGTGAACCAAAGATTCTCACCCAACTGGACGCTCCAACCAACTGCCTCCTGGGAACAGTAACAACAATTTGAACAACAACCCCGCAAGTTCAAATGGGCACAGACACTGGAACAACAGCCAGTCAAACTTTACCCATTTCTGTATCACTGACACACAAGATAATCAAGACAAGGGAAAAGCCTGGGAGAGCACTAAGAAAGCCAAGTTCTCCCTGCACAACTCCTGACTTGCCCAATAAAGAATACCAAACTAAGGATGTGGACCAGTTTCCAACAACCCAAGTGCCCTAAGAAGACCCAGTACTTTACACCATTTCCAGACATCCCAATAAACCAATGTCTTATCCTTTCTGCTTTTGAAGTTAAACAGGTTCAGCACTCCTGGACTTGGGCGCAGATTGAACCCTAGTCAACAGCAGCTTTGTAGACAAGTTCAAGCTGACCACTAATCCTTTGCAGATTAAGAACGTGGTTCTAGCTGATGAACATCACATTGCTGCAACAAAGGAAACTGCCCCTTCTCTGTCATGATTTGAGAACCTCCACTCCACCATTCAAGGTCTTGTCATTGACTTTCCCAAGTTTGACATTGTACTGGGACTAGACTGGCTACGGAAGAACAACCCTCACGTAGACTGGGTAACCTCAGTATTGACCATCAAGCGTGAAGGTGTCAACCACCAGATCTACCCTGACTCTGTGGACCAGCTCCTGTGCAACCACATTTTTGTATGCATTACAGAGACCCTGGACAAAAAGGAGATCCTCAAGGCAATTGACTGAGACTCCTTCCAGTACAAGATCATACACTTCAATGACCACCAAGATACCACTACGCCTCAGGATTTCAAAATTGTAGCCTGTCATCAAAAAATCTTCAAAGAGGCTCTACCAGGGTTGCTGCCAGAGAAACATATCCAACACTTCATCCAACTCAAAGGAGCTGTACCCAAGGCGCAACCCATCTACTTCCTTACCCCAAACAAAGATAACTCCCTACATGTTTACCTCAAGGAAGCATTGGAGAAAGGACTTATCTGCCCCTCACAGTCTTCTTTTGATGTTGCTGTATTCTTTGTAAGAAAGAAAGATGGTACCCTGCACCTAGTCATCAACTACCAAGCCCTAAACAAAGCTACTATCAGGAATTGTTACTCACTACCACTAATTGACAACCTCTCTTTGATGCTTTGGGCGGCGCCACAGTCTTCTCCAAGATTGACCTAACTGCATGCTACAACCAGATCTGTATCAAAGAGAAATATATCATAAAACAGCCCTCTGCACTAAATACGGTTCATACTAGTGTGTAGTACTCAACTTTGAATGACAAACACCTGTCAACTTTGTGACCTTTATGAACAAGGTATTTGCCCCCCACATTGGAAAGCATGCCTTGATATACCTGGACAACATTATTGTCTATATTATCTTGGTAGAACAACACTATAAAGACTTGGAGTCAATCTTTGCTACCCTGGCACAACATAAGCTGCTAGCCAAGCCCTCAAAATGACATTTATTCCAAAAACAGTTGCCCTTCCTGGGACATGTTGTTTCAAAGGATGGCATCAATCTTGAAAGCCAGAAAATCCAGGTCATTTGCAAAATGCCACCCCCAAAGGACAATTCAGAACTCTGAACATTCTTGGGAATGGTTGCCTATGTACAACAATTCATACCCAACTGTGGCGTCCTAACTGCACCCCTTTCTACCATAACTGGTGTCAAATCTAAGTTTGTATGGACCCCCAATGCAACCTGTGCTTCAGACGTCTTAAGGAGAAGATCAAAACAGCACCCATTCTACAATACCCCAAACGTGATGGGGAATATCAAACAGAGACAGATGCATCTGATGCATCCATTGGGGGAGTACTAAAAATCAAAAACAATGATGATGATTTCCTGCCCAAAGCCTATGAATTACGCAAACTGACAGACAGTGAGTGCCAATACCCTATACATGACAAGGAATTGTTAGCAATTGTGCACTGCCTGGTCAATCAGTATTGTTACCTAGAACAACAGAAGGAATTCACTGCATTGACCAACCACAAGTCACTCACATACTTCAAAACACAGGCAAATCTCTCCTGCTGTCAAGCCTGCTGGATGGAACTCCTGGAGAGGTTCAATATGGTCATACAATACAAACCTGGTCCTGAACTTGCCATGGCAGATGGACTCTTGCGCTTATACGTCAGAGCTACAAGAGGCAAGAATGGGCTCAACCCAGACTGGCCTCTCCTAGTGCTCCAGACAAAAGACAAGGGCTTCCCCCTGGCACCACAGACATAACAAAAGAAACAGTCATCAAGAACAAACATTTTCAGACGTATATGGGACTTTACATCAAAAAATGATTGACAGAACCACCATCCCTTATGTCCCCACACATCAGCAATTTGACACAATCCTGTGTTACCACAGGGACTTAAGACATACAAAAAACTGCAAATTCTACAAATCTCTTAAGCACAAAGCATGGTGGCCAACCCTGTACCAAGACGTTCAGGAAGACCTAGACCAATGTGAAGTATGTGAGAAATTTTCAAAAAGCAATACCCAACCTAAGTCTGTACTACCTATTTTTTTACAGCTACCCTTCAAGATATTGGCCCTAGACATTGTGGGCCCCATGCCAGGAAAGCACAATGAGAAGAAATTCATCATCACCGCTATAGACTTTTCCACTCAATGGCCAGTGGCGCAAGCAGTAAGGACACACACAGGCAATGATGTGTGGCAATTCACAGGAAAAGAAATCATCAGCACGTTTGGAAAGCCAGAACTCCTGATAACCAGTGGAGGCAAAGAACTGACCTCTGAAGATACCAATTTATACCTCACCAAGAATGGGGTCCAGCACACAGTGACAACATCTTATCATCCTCAGGCCAATGGATGCGTGGTACGGCTGAACAGCAGCCTAGTCCAGGCCCTGGCCAAGCTCACTGCCAGGAGACCTGATGACTGGTGTAAGAAGCTACCAACTGCATTGCTTGTATTCCAGGCCCATGTGAACAGATCCACTGGGAAAAGCCCCTTCAAGCTAGTTTATGGCACACAGCCCAATATCATCCAAGCATTGTCAGGACCCAAGCAGGAAATTTCAAGCAAGGTTCCCCATGCTCAGATCCCAAGTCATAGAGGCCAATGGCAATCAATCAGAAAGAGAAGAAAAATGTCTACAGAATACTTTTGTCCTATCTAAGACAGACATGAGGTTGGTGACAAAGTTTGAGTAATTAATACCAACAAGAGTTAATTATAGTCAGAAAAGTGGGCCCTGCCATTGTCCTAAAGGTAAATGAAAACATCACTTACCTTGTGAAAGGACTCAGAAAACGCAAACAAGACAAAGCCCTCCACCATGACTGCCTAAGACCCTCAAAGCAAGACAGAAACAACACAAGACTGTCCTACCCACCACCAAAAACAGTTAGTTCAATATGATGCCCAGGCTTCTGACAACCTCCCTAACAAACTTCCCCCAGAGGAGGTCAATCCTCAGTTGAGGGGGTATGAAACAGCAGGCTCAACCCGCCAGCAAGGTCCCAAGTAAGCAGGTTTGTGACCTGCAATCTGATTATCCAGTCATTTTGAAGCCAAACTAGCAAGTTGACTTGAATTCCCAAAAGCAACAACATGAACAAACAATGATCCTAGTTGGTGGATGACTCAATTTGGCTCCTGACCCTTTACCAGGAACAAGCTACCCCCTTCACCATCCCACTGTGTGATCAGCACTATCATGTTCCTGTTATCCACAATTCACAATGACTATATAATACTTATCTCTCAATAAAGAATATTATCTAGTTTCCAAACATTTTTCCCCTTGTAACTTTGCTAAAACAGCACAGTTACAACAACAGGGAGCTTATTTTGGGACCTGGGAGTGGTGCCTACTAGGCAGAATAGTGTGGGAAAGAAGGCGTAGAGGCAGTGCTGACCTGGGGGGTCTGGGATTGGGTGGATGGGGCTGGCAGGTGGGGGTGGTGGCGGCAGGGGTAGAACTAAACAGATTAATTGTGATGGCTGCCATATAACGCTGGTTATATTTCAGGTCTGTCATTGGTTTGATTGGCTGGTAGACAGCTGTGGCCCAGGGTGGGGGGTGCTTGTCATTTTGTGATTGTTTGCTCATATTCATATGGATGAAAAATTTGAGCAAACAAGTCAGCCACTTTCCGCCAACCAAAGAGATAATCATGGTCAAGGACACCAAGATAAAGATTGTTAAAAGCCCGTGGGAGGCGCTTCTGGACTTTGTCTCTGATATTTTATAACACAACTGTGGTGATCCACATGGGATCAGTTTTACAGGCAAGGGTTGATTTGGTTTCAAATAAAGTTGCAATGCTGAGAATTGATGGTAAGCTGTGGTTTTAAGACAGGTATAGGCCTAGTAGAGAGCATTGGCTATTAGAGAAGGTAAAGCCTGTCTAGTAGGTAACAAGGTACTACTAGAGGCAAGTTTTGGACCAGCCCAGCAGGGACCTTTGGCTGCTTGGGGGTGAGAAAGATGAGGCTCAGCAGGGACCGTTGGCTGCTTGGGGTGGGGAGTGGATGACCCTGGCAGGTAACGCAGGCTTCCAGGGAAGGGGGTGGAGCTAAGATAGCTCTACTTGCCCTTGTGCGCTCACAGGAGGTCTGTGAGCAAGCTTTTTACCTAACAGACTGGTAGGGTGTCCTTGTCTATGTCTCCATTAGAGCTTTGGGGAGGTCCCAAAGTGATCATTGGAGGGCATAGATATGCTCAGGGGTGTCACCAGGGTAGTTGTTTGGGGAAGCAGCTGCAAAACCTGGTGTAATCAGGCCTCTGGGGAGTAAAGTTGATTACTTTGCAGCTGAAAGCTCAGGATTAATCACTGAGTGAGTAAAGACAACTGCACAGACATGAGGATTGTTTATGGTTGAATGGTCCAGGTGGAGGACACTTGTAAGGGGCTCAGCCAAGTGCCAGTAGCCCCGTAGACCTATTGCCTGAGTCTGAGGTATTGGTATTGGGGGCTAATCATAGGACTGAGGCAGTTCAGGCTCTTCAGGGAAGACTATTAAGAAGGACTGTATGATCACAGTGAATATTAGTTGAGGAACTGGGAGACCATTGTGAGGATTGAAACCAAGGCAGTTCATTGTGAGGATTGGAACCTAGGTGGTTCATTATTAGGATTGGAACCAAGGCGGTTCATTGTGAGGATTAGAACCTAGGTGGTTCATGGTATTGACTGGACTGAGTGTTGACTGAATTGTGTGTTGACTGGAAGGACTGGTCTAAGATGATGCATGACTGTAATGGACTAGTTGCTGACTGAAAAGGGCTGTTTGATGGCTGGAAAGGGTTGCTTGCTAGACTGAGAAGGACTAGAAGACAGTTGTTGAAAGAACTGGCTGAAGGACCAGAAGATCATGATGAAGGACTAGCTGAGGAACTGGAAGATGACTTAGAAGGACTAGCTGGAATTAATACAGGAGCTAGAATGCTGTTTTTGATTTCTTAGTAGAGGAAATAATAAGAAAGAAGCAGTTAAATAATGATTTCATGCTGCCAAAGATATAATAAAAAAGATTGTATTAATTATCATATGGTGAAAAGAAAAAGGGAAAGAAATAACTTATGTGTTTAAACTGTATTTTATTAAGATCTGATTGAGTAATAATGAAGCCAGGGAAATACTGGAAATAGGACAGAGAAACTGTGAAATAAAAGTCAGAATTTTGCCAAAATGAGTAAGAGAAGCAAAAGGCAAGCAACGGGCAAGTTTGAAGTTGTAAATGTTAAAGAAAATGCTGGGAAACTCGGAGAAATGTTGAAGAGTTAAGGGTTTAAAAATCCCTTAAGTAAACCATAGGCAAAAGCGCTTGAGTTTTTCCAGAGAATTGTGACAGGAATCACAGCAAAACCGTTTGAAACATGGAGCAGTTGTTTATCCAGAGCGAGACAGTGCCAGGTTTAAATCAGGGGCAAGAGCAAGTCATTCAGGAAAAATGTTTGGAAAAACTGGTGAATTCAAGCGTTTGATTGGCTTCAGGTCAAAGCCTGTTTAATCAGTGTTTTGAGGGCTTTAACTGAAGAGTTAAAGCCTAAGAAATGAGGGGCAGAAGCAGAAAATCCATGGCTCTCATTGGCTGAAGTAAGTTAAAAGGTTTAATATATTAGAGAGAGAGAAAAACTGGATAGTTTAAGCTTTGGAAAACCAGAGTTCTGAGAGAGAATTTGGTCTGAAACAAGGAGCTATAAAAGGGGGAAGCTATCTGAGGCTTTTCAGGGACTCACACAGTGGATTTCAAAGACCACAAGAACTGAAACAAGTGGATTACAAAGGCCACAAGGACTACAAAAGACCCAAAGCATAAGACCAAGGTGCAGGAGTCCAAGATACTGTTGCAGAAGCCCAAGATACCAGAGCTGGAGTTGGAGATAAAGAAGCTGGAGCCAAAGCAGAGTGCAGGAGCCCAAGACTCAAGTGCAGGAGTCCAAGTCCAAGGTGAAGGAGCCCAAGTCCAATTACAAGGAGTCCAAGATATTTTTAGATGACTCCAAGGTATTGGCAAATGCCTATTGTTTCCCAGACCCCCAGGCATTATATCAGAAGGTTTCTAAGGATCTTCCTTCTGTCTGTTAATAAAAGCCTATTACAACCCCTGCCCAAAGTTCTAAGCAGTACAGATAACCACCATGAGTGAATTACCCCACATCTTTTACCCTAGCCAAGGGGAGGAAGATACCTATCATCAAAGTTGTAGAAGATTGGCCACTAGCAAAACTTCTCAGTAGGAGTAGGAGAGATTTACTAGGCACCTTGAAATGACAGATAAAGGGCAGGAGTTCATTGGAAATGAATTTACTAGTTTGCTGAAAGACTGATACAGACCTACAGAAGGTTTGGCCCCAGCGGAAGTACAGGTGCATAGTGGGGATGCCCGCCTAGTAATAGGAAAATTATTGGAAGAGTTTGCATTGATGCAGGCTCAGTATAAACTGTTAGCTAGCCAACACCCCCTACTAGTAAATAACAACTTCTCCAAGCCAGTCCCTGGCTATGACCCAGGACACACTTTGGGGACTGGTGACCAGGAACCCCACTACAACCTTGTTCAGATGGATGTCTGTATGGCCTACTGGGTATAATAAGGCCTGAGCCTGTGTCCTTAGATTGACTTGATGGCAGTGGAGCTACCCTCTATCTGGTGGCTCAAGAAAACCCAATAGGAAGAATTTGAGCTGTCCTAAGAGTCCAGCAATTCACTGAGGATATGGCTATACTCATAGCCATTGGTGTAATCAGGGCTTTTTCAATAATAGACAAAGACCTTGGCCAAAACAGCCAGAACTGCACCAATTAATGTCCCCTTCTTGATATTATTCCTTCCATTTTTCTTGGTGGCTTTTCCTTGCTTGCCAAAATTTTTAAAAGTGATGGACAATTTGTAATAAGCAATGAACATTATGTCATTAGAAAAACTTGTCAAGCATTGGAAGAGAGTGGATTCAATGGAATAATCATATGGGAAATCATTACTGTCATCACATTGGTTGCTACCAAAATGGGTCAACACTGAGACTGAGACCACTTTTCTGTACATCCAGAGCTGCACCATGCCCTCAGAAACCCATATGCTATGGTGTGCAAGCTGCTTCCAGACCTGGTTCAAGGGAAGCTTGGGGTCCCACTAGAGGAGGTCAAGCATTATTGGGTATGCCTCATTGATCTGGGACTCTGTGGCCTTCTTTAGCTTCTTGGCTGTCCCAATCAGGTTCCCCTTGTTCATCAGGTTATTGTAATCCTGCATTATGGTGACTTGGGTAAATTGCAATTGGATGGCAATCTGGTCCTAGGACAGACCCAGAAGGTTGAGTGCCACAATTTCTTGGAGAATTTGGGCAGTAAGGATTCTGTGTTTAGGGTGCTGGGCTGCAGGAGCTGAAGACTGATTGGCTGAGGGGGGCAGGTTGGCTTATGGCAAAAAGTTGTTCCAAATCAGGGTTGCTATTCTGATTGATTGGTTGGTTGGTTGACAGCTTGTTCAGAGGTGGGTAAGGGAGCAGGGGTAGAGCTGGGCACAAAGTGGCTATTGAACACATCAAAGCCATAAGGGTTGGGGGTCAAGTAAAGGTCAGCTTTCTCACTATCAGCATCAAAGGCTTGGGTGTAAATGGGTGCCTCTGCGTTCTGAGCCTTGCCTCCAAGGAAGCTGTCATGGCTGCTGGCTTGTTTGCTGGTGCTGTCAAAAATGTTGCTAGTAAAAGCTATTATAAAATAAAACCTAGTAAAAAACACTAGAAGTGGAAGTTTAAAATTTTATGCCTTTATTTTTATTGTAATCACAAGTCCAGATTTGGAAAGTTCTTGAAACCATTATAAACAAATAAGGAGCCATAAAAATGAATAAAACACCTCTTTTCCTAAATTGGATAGCTGTCAATTGGCTGTTAAACTGTTAATTTTCTCTTTTAGTATACAAATATTACACATCTTGCATGTCTTCATTTTGTTTTGTGCTTGTGGAATCTCGCTTCTAGATTACTCAAATTTTGTTTCATTTTAGTCCTTCTGTTGGTGCCTCAAATAAATCCTGATAGGATTATAATATATTCCGGAACAGCAGCAATCCATTTCACTTGATGTACCAGGTCATTTTGTTTGTGGTTTGAACTACACTGTTTGATGTTTGATATAATTTTTTATAATATGTTAGTGAAATTTTGTTTATTGTTTGAAATTTTGTCTGTTCACCAAAAATACTTAGATTATTTGATTCCTGAATCTTGCCCAACTTAAGGTTTGCTTAAATCTGAGTTCATTTTGTTTAAATCTGAAGTATTTTTGCTTGTTGCCATAGCTTTTAAAACTACTGTAGCACAGGTAGGTTATATACACCTATGTAACTTAAAGGAAAAATTCACCCAAAGAAAATAACTCAGCAGATGGCACTCCCCACCAGCTGGAGACAATATGAAGAAGGTCAGGATGTCCTAACAGGATTTACTATCTTCAACAATATCCTCATACCAAACAACCAATACAACTTCATCAGCACACAAGGAGTCCTGAACCCATCTCCAAACCAGAACATTCCTGAAATACTCAACATTGTATTTCAGTGCCTACACTCAGCAGAAAATGGGCCATTCTCAGGACTACACAATGAAAACACCAATCTCTGGATTCAAAGTACACAAAACAAGTTCACACAAGTGGAATACCTCCAAAGACTATGGGCAAGTGAAATTGCCTTGTGGGTCACTGGGGCTGCCTCCTGCTTTTTGAGCAACTGGCTCAAACAACATACTAATTATAAGGAAGACTGGGACATGTTCAAGAAAGCCTTCATGTAAAAGTTTGCAATGAAGAATTCTGATGTAGTGATCATAACAGAACTCAGAACCTTCAAAATGACAGGAACTATCAAGGAGTACATTGCAGCCTATGGGGACATACATGATTGAGCTCCCAACACCATCAACTTTGATGAACCTGGACCGCAATTGGACTTCTACATTGGCCTCTCCACACACATTAGATGTCAGTTTTACATGACCCACTGCAAGAACCTCAAAAATGTATTCTTGGAAGGAAAACACACAGCTCAAAAATCTGACAACTTACATGCAACAAATAAACAAAAAGAAAGACCCACAGTAAAGAAAGACCCTCAACCTAACAAGCAGACTAACTGAGTCAGCAACCCACATCCTCAAGGCAGAAACTTTATAACTCAGGTAAACCAGATGAGTACTGATAATGCGCCTGAGGAGGGAAAAGCTCAGGGGAGTGCTTAGGAAAGCCATTATCCCCCACTTTACAAGACTTTTACAAGGACCAAGATGTGGAATCAATTACCATGATCCAAGTACCCTCCAGCAAACCCATACTATTTGCCGCCCAAATAAAAATAAACTCCTTACTTATCCTTTCTATTTTTGAATATATCAAGGCACAGCACTATTTGACACTGGAGAAGATCAATCCCTTGTCAAAAAAAGATTTGCTACCCCCATAAAACTACCTACAACTAAGAGCACTGTCAAGATAGTTATCATGAAAGACAACCAAAGCACCCCAGTCACTAAGGAGACAAAACTTTTCTGTGTACAAATAGGGAACGTACAAACTACCCTTTGTGACCCTATCATACTAATACCTAAATATGATGTAGTGCTTGGCCTAGATTGGATGAGAAAGACAAAATCTCAAATTGACTGAGACAGTGCTACCCTTGTCATACAACAAGTAAAAGTACATCATCATGTGTACTCAACTCACCTTGACACACTCATGAGGGACCATGTGTTTGTAAAGATTACCAAAACAGAAGAGGAAAAGAGCCCTAGCAAAATTGACTGGAACACCTGCACATATGAGATCATTTATTTCAAGAATATAGACACCTCACTCAAACAGGACCCAGTTTGACAACAAATTTTCCAAGGGTTCCCTTCAGTGTCCCAAGAGAAACTTTAAGGCTTACCACCTGATAGAGGTATACAGCACAAAATTGACCTAAAAGGAAGTGTACCTAAGACACACCAATTTATTGCTTGATGCCACAGAAAGACAACATACTAAAATAATACCTGGATAAAGCCCTAAAGAAGGGGCTCATTTGATAAAAAAAGTCTTCCTTTGGTGCATTGTTCTTCTTTGTAGCTAAGAAAGATAGGGGGTTATGTCTTGTCACCAATTACAGAGCACTTAACAATGTCACATTTAAGAACAGGTATCCCTTGTCTTGATTGAAAATCTTTCCAATGCTAAAGGAGAATCACAGTTGTGGCGCTCCTGCTCCTAGGAGGTCACCAAGATGTGTCCTGGGTCAAAGCCAGGGACCAGCTGGGTTGGGGTTGTCATCATCAGGGATATTTTTTCATGCCCCCCAATCATCATTAGAAATTGATAACTAGGGAAAAAGTATTTCACAGCAATTCATGGGCTACCAAAGCAGCTTTGCCATCTAGGGGGCTGTTTGTATAATAATCTTCAGTAAAATAATATACCAGATCTCAAGGTTATTTGCACTGCTTTACTCATTCCTCAGTCAGGTGTTTTCCATGAGTAAACAGACTAAGGTTCTGCATCTTCTGATCTCTCTTAACCAACTACATCATCATTATCACTAGGGGAGTTCCATGTCACAAGAAAGGAGAATAGGGGCCAAGATAGTCTTTATTAACAGAAGGAAGATCTCCTTAAAAACCTTCTGATTTTGTCACTGTTTTGGAGTTATTTTAGACAGCTACTCTTTCAGAAAGGACTTCTTAACGCTTTAGAAGAAATCTGGTTACTAGAAACCAACCAAACGTGTAACCATTAAGATGCAGATCCAGTGCCCAACTAAGCTCCTGCTTGCAACTAAAAGATTTCCAAAAGACCTCCAAAAGACCCCACAATTTTCCAGCTAGCCTCCTTCTTATAGTGTCTTTTTCCCAACAGTTCTGTCTTCAAAATGGCTTTCTTAAAAAGCTTAAACCATTGGCTCTCAATTTTTCCTATAATTAATTAAGCTTACACACTTACTTTCTCAAAAGCTTAAAGTATTTCTTTTCTTTTTTCTTGACTATAATTTAAGCTTTTGGCTTCCAACCAATAATATTCTTCAGGAAACATGCCAGAACTCAATCAATGATTGCAGAGCGCAAAACTGGACCATTTCTGAAGTTCCGCTGAAATCCAACTAGTAAATCTATTTCCACCACTCAAACTGCTCAAAGTGCCAACTCTTTGCGCACCAAAGTGTCAGGATTGACAATTCTTTACCCCTGGAAACCGGTCCCAAGGGCAGGGATTTGAACCCTGAATCTGAATTCCTGTGGGCCACTGGCCCCATGGATCAAGGGCCTGCCTGCCTAGATTTTTCTGAGATTGAGCCTCTGCAAGCTGAAGCCCCTGCTAAGCCCTGAAGCCAGAATACCAGCACAGGCTCAATTATGATGGTGCCCAAGGAGGAGCTTCTTGAATTGCCTAATAGAGGCAGAGAAGCTTTCCTCTGTGAACTTCATGAATCTGAAGTCCTCTCAGATGATCAATATAATTCCCCTGCCAAGGGAAATCACAGGCTTTAGGCCCAACCCTGTGACCACAGCCAAAAATCAAGAAAATCAAGTTACCAATTTGGACAGTCATGACTAATGAGAGAACTCCCAGCCAAGGTGCCATTTTGCTTCTCCCACACCTGGGCCTCCTGACCACCTGCCCGTATTTTTCCCAATATTTTGATGAAACTATCATGGGAAATACTAAGTTGGGAGGCAGGATGCTATATATGCCTATAGATTCTGCGCTCAAACCTTATTGCCATTTTTGAATAAAGGTTATGTTTTTTTGGCTCACACAGCTATTGCCTTATTTTTTATTTGCCATCTATCAATTCAGTACAAGATTTCCCGGTCCTCCTGCCCCACTTCCCAGCAGTTTTCTGTCCTCCTGGTGTACCCTTTGGCCCTGTCTATTTCACTGACTACCCTTTGAAACCTAAATACAAGGACTACTCCCTAGAAAAGATACTTGAACTCAATCCTTTGGCCCTCATACAATCTGCAGTTAGATACAACTGTCAAGGCCTGTGGATATTCTCAACACCCAAGTTTTTCAGAGGGAAATTCAATTATGTCCCTGTGTTGTAAAGCTAGCAGAAAGGGTTGCTAATTTCTATAAAAAGTTAGTCAGGGACCTAATTCTTATTACTACACCTGTTGATGGTATATTGGCAGCCTGTAAAAGGACAGAAGAATATAAAGATGTAAAGACAAAACTAGTATTTATTATGATAGTATTACACTTATATAGTGTGAGGCAGGGGAATTTTCACCAGGGTAAGGGAGGCACAGAAAAATGACTTTCCTAATGGAGGGAGTGGATTGGCATAGAAGAAAGTCCCACCAAGAGAACAACCAGTTTCATGTGGCTTTCCTTAAGGAGGCAGGTGGCAATAACTTTTTGTTCTATTATTAACCTCAGAAGTAAAGCCTGTTTCTTGTGTGCATTTGAAAGGCCATTTGAACACCTGTTTTAAGGGCGTTTTAAACAACATTAACCTTATTAAAACCAGGACGCAATAAAGCAATTGTGAATTGTTCAGTTGCTCAATTCCTAGATGGACAACTTAATATCTAATCCATTCAATATGCAACACCCTGCTTATGACCTCCCCATGGAACCGCCTGTGACTTCCAAACCTATGCCTGCTTCCTCATCCAACCTTCCAACCAACCACACTGGTAAGCTGTTTGGGATTTTGTACATCACCTTCACATGGGTGATTAACACTAAAATCCTGGACTCCAGCCTGTGGTCCTGGGTAGATAAATCTGTCTCCTACCTTTTTAAGTTAGCTCCTCTCTTGTGGTGGGCTCTACCCACAAAAAAAACCCAGCCTGAGTTACCCCTGAAAATGATGGGCCAGCTGCCCAAGACTAGATCCCTGACATAAATCATTAATCAGTTCAATGTTCCAGCACCAGTATTCCCTGAATTCAACCTTAACCAATCTAAATAGTATAATACTATTTAAATTGTTCCTTTTTAGTCCTCTTCAATGTTTTCCCCATCTAATTACTAATATAGTAAATTCCAAGGAAAACATCCCACCAAAACAGCTTTGTATCCAGTTCTCATAACAAAATACCTTTATCTACCCTAGGAACTTAATAAATAAACCTCTTACCCAAAATTTCCTCAACTTTTCTTCCTAATTTTACTACTAAACCAAAGCAAAACATTGCACTTCTTTCCATCTTGGCAAATCAATTTGGCAAAACCTTGGCTCATTTTTCAGACCACCAGTTTCTCACCATCATCTTCTGGTCCTTTGGCCAGCTCATTTCAGTCTCCATCAGCTCATCAGTCCTCTGGCTACTCCTCTATCATGACCAGCTACTCCTGCATCATGATATCTAAGACCTTCAACTTATCCTCACTAGGAACCACCTTGGTTCCACCTGCACAAAGAACCCTTTTTGATTCCAAACTTCAATATGGACCAACAGTCTGTCAACAGGTTTTCACTGCAATTAAACAGTCCTTCTTACTAGTCTTCTCTGCTAATCCCTTGAGCCACATTGGTTCTTTATCTTAGTCCCTATTACCAGAACCTGTAAACCCAGACATGAGCCTACATTGAACTGGCATTTGACTGGGCCCTTGCAAGTGACATTTCATGTTGGCCATCCAGCCATAGATCCTTAAAGCCTATGTTGTTGTTTTTAATCACCCAGGTGATTAAGTCTGGGCTTTCAGTTGCAGAGTAATCAGCTCTACTTCCCAGAGGCCTGATCACACCAAGTTCTCTAGCTTGCTTCCCCAAGCAAACCGCCTTGATGACACCTCTGAGCAAATCCATGCCCTCCAATGCTCACTTTGGGTTCCCCCCAAAGCTCCCATGGGGACATAAATGAGGACACCCTACCAGTCTGTCAGATAGAATGCTTGCTCACAGACCTCCTGTAAGCGTATCAGGGTACGTAAAGCTCTCAGAGCTCTTCCCCTCCCTGACAGCCCGCGTTACCCGCCAGGGGTCCAAAACCTTCTCCACCTCAAACAGAAAAAGTTCCCTGCTAGCTATCTCATTATTCACCCTTTTGCAGCCACAGTTCCCTGCTAGGTGAAGAACTCTAGCCCACAGCAGCCAATTTATTCTTCTGTTTGGAGGCAACATCTGCCTCTATTAGTCTTTACACCTACTAGCTAGACCTTACCATCCCTAGTAGTCATCATTCACTACTAGGCCTCTACCTGCAACAAACAACCCAACTTTTGCTTGGCCAACATTAGCCCCGCCTGCAAACCACCAAACATGTGGATTGTCACAAGGCTGATACCAATCTTTCAAGAGTCTGTTGAACTCAAACCCAATGAATTCCCTCCCTCTATCTGTCATCTCAAGGTGTCTAACCAACCTTTCCCACTCCTTATTTGAAGTCTTACTAGTAGCAAACCTTTGACAGCTTTGGCAATAGTTATCCTCCTCCCCTTGGCTAGTGTAAAAGATGTTGGGCAATTCACTCATAGGGACAAATGTACTATTCATAAATATGTCTAGGGCTCAAAATGGTCATTTATTTGCTTCAGAAGGAATATCCTCATAGAAACCTTCTGGTATATGGTCCAGGGGCTATGAGAAACAATAGGGTTTTGCCAATAATTGAAGTCCTTTAACAATTCCTTGGACTCCTTGTGTTTGGTCTTTGGCTCCTGAACCTTAGTCTTGGACTCCTGCTTCTTTATCTTGGACTATGGCTCCTTGTTTGGGCTCCTGTTCCTTTATCCTGAACCTTAGCTGCTAGTTTTGTCCTTGTGGCATTTTTAATCCACTGTTTCTAATCCCTGATATGCCTAAGACTGCTCACCTTTTTATAGCCCCTTGTTTCAGTCCCTGTTTCCTCTCAGATTTATTGGCTTCCAAAGCTTAAACTATCCAGTTTCTTCTTCTCTACAATATATTAAACTTCTTAACTTACTTCATCCAATGAAAACCCTGGGTTTTCTGCTTCATTCCTTCATTCTTTAGGCTTAAACCCTTCTGTTTAACCACTGAAAACCTTGATCAAATAGGCTTCAGCCTTCAGACTTTCACATGCCTGTATTGAACAATTTTCCCAAAATGTTTCCCCAAATGACTTGCTCTTGACCATGGTTCAAACCTGGCGTTATCTTGCTCCAGATAAACACTTGCTCTGTGTTTTGAACAGTTTTGCTGTAATTCCTGTTATGTTTCTCCAGGAAAACTTGAGCGCTTCTGACTTTGTTTTACTTAAGGGATTTTTGCACCTTAATTTCTTCAACGTTTCTCTGAGTTTCCCGCATTTTCTTCAACATTTACGGCTTCAAACTTGCCCATTGCTTGCCTTTTGCCCCTCTTAATCATTTTGGAAAAATTCTGGCTTTTATTTCACAGTTTCCCTGTTCTGTTTCCATCTGCTCTGGCTCCTTCTGACTCAATCAACTTCTCATAAATTCACAGTTTCTTTTTTCTAAATTTTTCTTTCTTATCTGTTAATTCTTTTTCTTAATCTTTTAATTATTTCTTTTAAATTTTTTCTCTTATTTCTTTCTTTAGTTATTTCCTTCTTTTTATTTCTTTTCTTTTCTATCTTTAATTTTCCAAGTCTTTTCTTCTCAACTCCTAGTCTTCTTTTGTCCACCTTTCCTCATTCCTTCTGCTCCTTCTTCAGCCTCTGATAGTCCTTCTCTGTCATCTTCTAGTCCTTCTGCAAGTCTTTTCACATCATCTTCCAGTCCTTTTTCATCAACCATCAAGGTCTGTTCTTTTCTTAAGAAACCCCAAGGTTCTCTCCTTCTCTGCAGTCCCCATTACTAACACCTCAGACTCAGGCAATAAGTCTCCACAAGTGAGTTAGCATTTGATTAGGCCCCCATCAGTGACCACCACTTTAGGCCATCAATCCCAGACAATCCTCACGTCTGTGCAGTTGCTTTTACTCACTCAAGTAGTTAGTTTGAGCCTTCAGTTGCAAAGTAACCAACTTTACTTCCCAAAGACCTATCCATTACCAAGTTCTGCAGCTGCCTCCCCAAGAAACTACCTTGGTAATGTTTCTGGGCATATCCATGCCTCTCTGGTGGCTTTAAGACCTCCGCAAAGCTACCAGAAAGACATAGACAGGGAAACCTTACCCTAAACTAGGTAAGGTTTGCCACCTGGAGACCTCCTGCAAGCGGGCAAAGGATCTCAGAGCTATCTCAGCCCATCCTTTCCTAGTAGCCATACATTACCTACTAGATTAGAGCACCAACCTTTCCTAGTAGCCATAAGTTACCTACTAGGTTAGAGCACCATTCAGGGACCTCCCCTGGATCATGCCTCTCCTTAATAAACATTTACCTGTCTTAGGCCACTATTCTTCTCTTGGCCAACATTAGCTCCGCCTGCAAAGCTGCCCAACTTGTGGATCATCCCACCCTCCTTCTCAAGTGGTTTCTGGTGCAGGTGATGCCCACCTCAAAGGATCTTTCCACTGCCCAGCTGGCTGTGCTTGTGCGTAAGCACTCTTCTCACTGACAATCTGAAGAGGATTCCAGCCCACAATTGGCTGGACAAGTTTGTGAGCAATAGGTGCCCGGCCTTCAACTCCCTGGCCAAGGGCACCACCAATGTCAAGGGCCTGGTCCTGGCTGATGCCCTCAAAAAGATGGAGGGTGTAGAGATGTTCCTGCCCCATGACAATGGGCAGGAAGTAGAGAATAGGATCATAGCCCACCCCACAGCCCAAAGCCTGGAGCAGCTCAACACTGCTACCACCCAGGGGTGCGACAGCACATTTGCAGCCCACCTGTCCCTGCTCAGGAAGCTTTGGGCCCTGCAGGGGCAGCCTAATCCCAGGCCATCCCCCTTTCTTCTTCCTTCTGCTGGGCGCCGGACTGAAGTCTATGCCAGAGCCTTGAAGATGGTTTGGGATGCTTTGAGCTCCCTACCCGTCAACCAGATCCCCCTCCTATCCATACCACCAGAGGAAACCCTTTCTCTGCTGAGAAGGATGAGCCTGCCCAGGCCAATGAGCAGCTACCTCATACACACTCACTTGGGCCAAAGGAGATTGGTATGGACTTTGAGCTTGCTCAGTTCAGAGCCTTCAATTCCACCTTTAATCAGGAAGTCCAGGGCTGATTTTCCCATTTTAGCCAGGCCTGCATCAAGCACCTCAAGAGGAAGATGAAGCCTTTTGAGAAGTACCTGAATGGCGGTAAGGGCAGTGCTGCTTTGCTGTGACCCAGCTTACTGCCTTGGCTTTTGTGAAGCAAGCACATGCTGGG
>QTSX02001143.1:0-22400 GCA_014839935.2 Entomophthora muscae | reverse complement strand
TCACAGGAAGACAAAGAACTAGAAACCAGAACAGGAATAGGATTCCTTTCATGGTCTCAAAATAAGGAGGGTGCAAAAGAAGTGGTGTGTACAAACTTAGATTGAAAATAAAGGCTTTATTGTTGGAACAAGTAAAGATAATAGAAATGGCTTCCTTAAATACCAAAATGAGTGGCTGGAACATTTAAGACGGATCTTAGGATAGGAGGGAATTTACCATTTGATGTAGATGAAACTATGGCTGATTTGATTGCCTGTAGAATATGTGAGTCCAGTGGTATCTTAATATTCTCTATAATCAAGTATAGAGTTGAGAGGAAACAAGAACATGCCACCAGATCCAGGGTAATTAAGCAGTTAATTTGATTCCTCTCATATGAAATTAAGCACAGAGCCTGCTCCCAGTATAGAGCTAGTGATTTCTGGAGCAGCAAGCAAGCTGCAAGCAACCAATCAACGTGTAAACGGTAGGTGATGTTGTTGTTAACTCTATTAACATTCTCAAAAGTAGATTTAAAAGCAGGAGCAAGAGTTGAATGAATCAAAGCCATATAAATAGGTAATTAAAATAGAAATGTTGACTGGTCACTAATGTTTACCTTTTCTTTTGAGTCCTGGGTTCGATCCATGTCCCCAACATGGTTTGCACAATTGGCTAGACTCTGAGATAATTTGTTGTTGGTTATCTGTGTTGGTGTGGCATACTTTGAATCAGTAATGGAATTAATGTAGTCAGGGAAAGAATCCCTGACATATCCATGATGAACCATGAGAAATCAAGGAAGATTTTAGGGGTTGTAAATGGTGTTTATTGTAAACAGAAGGAAGATCCCCTTAGAAAACTTCTGTATTATAGCCTGTTGTGGAGTGTGATCTGGTTTCTCTTTGTCTTGGGCCCCTTGTCCTTGCTCTTGGACTCCTCATTCTTTCCCTTAGACTTCTTTTCCTTGCTCTTAGAATTCTTGCTCTTGGTCTTTTTGCCCTTAGACTCCTTGTTCTTGGCCTTCCTGCTTTGCCTCCTTGCTCCTTGTATTGGGCTCCTTGATATTGGCCTTGGACTCCTTCTGTAGCTTCCTGAAGCTAATGATCCCCTTGTTTAAGTCTGTTACCCCTTAAATAGCCCCTTGCTTCAGTATGATTATCTTATGAGCTGTGTCTTTTTCCAAGCTTAAAATATTTTGTTTCTCTTTCTTTATAATAAATTAAACCTTATTTCTTACTTCATCTAATCAGGGAAGACTTTTCCTTTTCAACCCCCTGATTTATTAGGCTTTTCCCCTTGTTTTATTAATGAAAAACATTGATAAAACATTAATTAACCTGCAGCCAATTAAACACTCAGATCCATCAATTTCTCTTAACTGTTTCCCCCAAGCTACATGGTGCCACTCCTTGCTCAAATCTGCTGTCATTGCTTCCCAGCAAAACTCTTGGTCCACATTTTGAACAGTTTTCCTGTTATGTTTTCCCGTGTTAATTTGCTCATTTTTCCTTATGTAAAACATAAGAAATTGGCTTTCCTGCATTTAGTTTAACATTTTTTCTGTGTTTTCCCCCTCTTGGCAAAACTCAAAGGCCCTGTTGTCTTGCTCTCATTTTGTATTGTAGCCAGCATCAAAATAGTTTGCCCTGTTTTTAAAGTTTTCTCATTCTATTCCTGCCTGCTTCTGCCCTTCTATTTCATTCATTCCTCCTAATAAATTCTTATTTTAATGTTTTCAATTCCTTTTATTTATTTAATTCTTTTAGCTATTTATCTTCTTCATATTCCTCTTTTATTTCTCCACCTTTTAAAATATTTACTTCTTGTTTCCTTTTAATCTCTTAAATCTTTTTCTTCTTATTATTTCTTCTTCTCTCTTTCCAGCCATTATATATGAACTCCACCTAGTCCTTCTGATAGCCTTTACCTAGTTATTCTGCTCCTTCTTGCTACTGATTTCCATAGTTGTCTTTCATATGAGCTTCTCTATCCTGGTAGTTCTCATCAGTCAACACCTCAGACACAGGCAATAAGTCTCCACAAGTGAATCAACCTAGAATTGACCCCCATCAGTGACTTACACTTTAGGTCATTAGAAGCAAGCATTATTCCTGCATTACAACTGTTTTTACTCATCCAAGTAGTTAGCTTGAGCTTTCAGGTGCAAAGGAACCAACTTCACTTCCCAGAAACCTTCAAATCATCAAGCTTTGCAGCTGCTTCTCTGGACAGCTACCCTACAATGGTTCTGAGCTATTCATTCTCTGCCCAGAAACTTTGAGACTTCTTTAAGGCTGCCCTAAAGTCATGAGAAGAGAAAACCTTACCTCCCTCCTAGGCAGAGCCACCTACCTGTATTCTTACCCCAGTTGATATCAGGATTTCAATGCTACCTCAGCACATTCATCTCAGGGTAGCCACAACTTCTCTATCCTTTCAAACCCCTGGTAAGGGGCCACCTTATCAATATTCCAAGGCATTGACCCCTGCTCTTCATTCATTAAAGATAGACATATCAATAAACCAACTAACATTTACCTCTCTTGGGCATCCAATCTTTATTTGGCCAACATAAAGCCATCACCTGCAAAATAGTTCCTCATGTGGATCACCACAGGCTTGTGTTCTAGCTGTGCTGTGTTAGCAGGTTACAAGAGAAAATATTTGAAAACTAGATGATTATCTTTATTGATATGTATCACTTATATAGTTTTTGGGGAATTATTTTAAGAGGAACATGATTGTGACAATCCAGTCAATTGGATTGGACAGAAAGTGGCTTGATCCTTGTAATGAGTCAAGAGCTAAATTGAGCTTTTTACTAAGTAGGAATCATTGTTGGGTCCTGTTTCCTTTTTTGGGAATTGAGTTGGCTTCTGCTTTTAGCTATGTGTGCCAGGATATTCAAGGGCCAAGAGGTTGCTTGTGTTAAGCCTGGCTGGGGATTGGCCCTGAAGTTTTAACATTTTTTGTGCAAGCCATTGTCTATAAATTTGGAATGGGTTTCAAGGATGAAATGTGATATTGGTTTGTTTTGAGCATATGGTATAAAGTTGGAGCAGCCTTGGTTACTGAAGCTTTATTCTCTAACCGATAGTTTATTAAAAGCTTCATCTGCCAATATCTCACAGCAACAGTACTAAATTGTAGGTTGTTTTACGTGATTATAATTTGAATTTTTTGATTGAAATATGCAAAAGTGTAGCAGCCAAAAAATGGCTAAGCAAGGCTTTATAATAGGTCACAGCAGAAATTTATGTGGATTCATTTTATGACTTTAGGGGACAGGTCACAAAATGTGGCAGCTACAATTGTGACCTGCCCCTAAAGTCATAAAAGAAATCTGTATAAGTTGTGATGCGACTTGATGACAAAATGATTTGTGGTCAACCATCAAAGTAACAAAACAGGTTTTGATGGATGTTGTAATGATGAATTACAAGTGAGATGTTCCGCAAATGATAAGATGTGTTTGAAATCAAGCATCTGGAACCTATACAGTGAGAATGAGTGATTACATCAATTTTAGATAAATGATGGATCTTTGGAATCGGTATTACCGTTAGGGTTGCACTGCACAAAATTGTGACAACTGTGTCATTTTCCAGAATCAAGGCGTCTGAAGTGGAGCCTTTCCAGAAAATGGGTTATTCTAGCATGGGGAATCCAAAATTTCTATAATGGGTCTGGAAGGAGAAGGGTTTCTTCCTCTGGTGGAAAATATCAGGCTGAAACCAAGGGGGTGACACAAAAATAATAATAAATCAATAAAAAGTAAAATTTTAAACAATCTTTTGATTTGAAATCTTATCTGTTTACTTGATTTTAAAAATAAAGTCCAATAGACCTCATTTATGCAATAAGAAAAGATCTGAAACAGATCCTCTACCAGTGGTAAAAGTAAGACTCCAATTTTCCGGAACCAGATTTGATCTGATTGGCTGCTTTATCACAAAGCAGCCATCAAATCAACCACAACCCTAACTACAGTGTAGCTTGGTCACAGCATAAATTGTGACAATTTTGGCACTCATCCCTACTCTAGGTAAGGGACCCAGCTGTTTATTTCTGAGATATTGCTGCTTCCCCTATTGAGTCACTTCCTACTATAGCATCTGGGTGCCACGTAGCAATGGCTCGACAAGTACAAACAGATCCCCATACCTGTATACAATTGTAGTCAATCAAATAAGAATAGATATCAAGGCTGTTTCGCTGTCGATGTATCATTTGAGGTTAGGGCTGCTTCGGCCTAGCTTTGGGCCACCCTACCCAAAAACTTATTGGTTTATTTAAATATTAAGGAATCACCGTGCTGGCAGTGGCGGTCCAGAGCTGGCTGAAGAAGCCCGATTTGAGACTCAAGGGATGGGGGACTGGTGTCATCAGCTGCATAGGCTATAAATCAAATTAAAAATGTTAAGGTCACTTCTAACCATGGCTTCAACCTTCAGCGATAGAAAATTTCCAGATACTCTGGTCCTTTTTGATGTCGATGGTACTTTGACACCCGCGAGAAAAGTAAATGCATGTGCTTAAAGGTAGCTAAAAGCTTTAGTCAATCGAGCCCGAGATGCTCGAGGTGCTAAAGGAGTTAAGGGAAAAGGTTGCCATCGGGTTTGTTGGCGGTTCAGACCTTGTAAAGCAGGAAGAGCAAATAGGCGCAAATGGTAGCTTTTATAACACTTCGCATCTGACAATATTAGTGTTGGAACTGTTTGATTTTTGTTTTGCTGAGAATGGATTGACTGCCTATAAAATTGGCAAGATCTTATCCTCAGAAGTATGAGTCCCCTGAATATAATTTAATTGTTTCACCAGAGCTTTATCGCCTATTTAGGAGAATCTCGCTATAAGAAATTAGTCAACTTTATCCTGAAGTACATTGCAGATCTAGATATTCCTATAAAAAGGTATGCCATTAAAGCCTTTATTTTATTTAGTCGTAGGGGAACTTTTGTGGAGTTCAGGAATGGGATGATCAACGTTTCGCCCATAGGAAGAAATTGCTCGTAAGACCGAGTTATTGATATGTTTTAACCAAAAGACATCCCGAGAGAGCAGAGTTTGAAAAGTTTGATTTGGTACATATACTCTACTCTCTTAAAGCTTATGTTGTTCGTTAGAAAAACGGTATTCGCAAAAAGTTTGTCGAAGTTTTGAAAAAAGAATTTCCAGATTATGGGTTGACTTTTTCAATCGGTATGGGATACAGCTTTTATTGGTTTAGAAAGCTAAATCCAGTTTTAGGCGGACAAATCTCATTTGATGTTTTCCCTCAAGGTTGGGATAAAACATACTGTCTTCGCCATGTCGAATCTGAAGGGTTCAAAACTATTCACTTTTTTGGCGACAAAACCTTCGAGGTACTTCTAGCCAAATTGCTATTTTTACTTGTTATTGACCAAATCTAGGGCGGAAATGATTTTGAGATATTTTCACATCCTTCAGTTACAGGTCATTCAGTGACTTCACCCCAAGACACCAGGAAAATCCTTAAAGAGTTATTCTAGGCCGTCCTTTCCTTTTGGAAAACGAAGCATTATTTTATGTCTGAAATTTTTAATAATATAAATAGTCAACTTTCCATTTGTCAACTTAGATAGGCATGTTCTAGTCGTGTATCTATTATAGATTTTTGAACATTTTTTTGAGTTATGGCCACACTTAATGCATCCATGCTGCAAATTAGAATAACTTGCTTATTTTTAGGAAGACTTCCCAAAGAAGCACTGTCTCTCTAGCATCATCGGCATTTTTAAACTGCGACCTGCTGTTTCAAGATGGTTGAGATGTTTTTTGTTTTTAAAAAAGTAAAATTTTAAAGTTTAATGCCAATCAGTCCACCCCGTTGGATCTAGACTTTTCTCATCACAGGATGATTTTATAGGTTTAGGCTCTGACATGATTTTAGCTCGGCTTTCATAATTTTAAGCCATTCATCAACTTTTTAGTTTTTAAGACATTGTAATCCTTTAGTTTCCTGAAACATTTCCTGATGAATGCTAATCCTATCCAGAAGCATAGTAGCAGTGCTGCCAAAAGATATAAGATTGCGAAAATAAGCTATTATTCAAACAGAGAGGCTAAAACACTCCAAAAATTTCTTGTCAAGCACTGCTTAGAAGCGTTAAAAAGACTTGGTGGGGAGATTCTAACAGTAGAATTGGGACAACCTAGGCTTTTGGTTAGGCTTCGGGGATGAATAAGGGGGTCTACCTTAAGGCCCTGGAATTTGATTGTAGCAAAAGTGTTCTCTAGATAACAACTAGTAAGGGTGGGGAAGTCCAAACATACACCAGGAATGATGAAAAGAGATCAATAAAGTTTTATTAAGAAAAATATTTAAATAGTGATTAGGAGCACCACAAAATACTGGGCGGACAAGAAAATCATTAGCCACTAATATAAGACAAATAAGGGTCACTTGTTATATTAACAAAGAAGGAAATTAGCTGCACTTCTTGTAAGAAAAG
Organism: Entomophthora muscae; assembly: GCA_014839935.2. Classification (NCBI taxonomy): domain Eukaryota; kingdom Fungi; phylum Entomophthoromycota; class Entomophthoromycetes; order Entomophthorales; family Entomophthoraceae; genus Entomophthora; species Entomophthora muscae. Next base: position 15,941 of record QTSX02001143.1, on the reverse strand, counting down.
TACAAACTCTTGAGGCAAAAAAAGAAACACAAGGCTTTTACTATTGGGCTTAGATTTCAAATCCTGCAAAGAGCATATCCATAATGCCTGAATGAGGCCACTCATGACATTATTAATGAAACTAATGTAACCAGCAATAAAACAACAGCTTTCTACTGCTACAAACTACCTTAGCTCAGAGAACAAAGTACCAATTTTTATTATAACTTAACTAAGAGAATAAAATACAGTGGCTTTCAAACCTGTTGAGGTAAGCAAAAATCCCAGTCTAAAAATGAAAACAACTCAGTCTAAAAATAAAATTGAAAACCAAGGAATTTATATTAAATTACAATAGATTTGGATCCACTTCAATTTCGTTTTAGACGGAGTTACTTTCATTTTTAGACTGAGAATTTTCGTTTATCTCAACAGGTTTAAAAATTATTCTATACATTTTATCCTTAACATTTTAATTGTCAAATTTAATATTTAAAGCTTAAAACATGAAGCTTCTGTACCTAAGCATCTCAATCCGATTCACAACTAACTACACATTTTTCAAATATCTCTAATGTATTTAGTGCCAAACTAGAAGGACACGCTTTAAATCCATATAAATTACTAAAAACAGCTGTATGCTGATTAGTCAAGGGTCTAAATAGATCAATAAACCCCACATGTACACCATCTAAGTTAGTGTTATTATCTTCATATTACCAATAGTAAAACTGGCTGCTGTAAAGCTGATGGCATATACAGGTGAACAGAAATGATCCCATACCTTGTGGCTACAAAATTCAAATTTCAGCCTTAAAAACCACACTAGCTGTTGAACTCTATTACTTTGACCAATATATAAACAACAAGGTCAGAAAAAGGCAAATCATTTATATTGCTACAGTGATGATTCAGAGGATTTACAGAAGGATAAAATAAATAAATAAAACTAGAAATTATTTGGAGAAAATCAGGTTATGTAGCTATTCACATGACATCATGGGAGAGGATTGCCGTGCTAATATAGAAACTGATCCAATTAATAGATTGTGACCAACCTACACTTGGTATTGTAAAGTTCTAATCTGTTTGATATAATGCAAGATTGACAGATACAATATACATAGTTTTTAATAGAAATTACAACCCTTTCAACTGAGTTAATAGTACAACATTTAATAAAAATACTTCTTCAATTTGCCACTTTTTAAATAATTAAAATTTGCATCTTTCACATCCCAACTACACCATATTCACAAGTATCACACAAACTTCACCAAAAATTAGGGATATAAAGATCAGAAAGGCATAATTAAAATGTAAAATTTGACACATATTTAGAATTATGTATCTTTGAGTGCAACCTAGAATAATAACGACTCATATTTTGCCAAATTGTCATCAACCAATAGCTAAACTTCAAACCAGAATAAAAATAGCAATAGATTTAATTTTAAGAAAGCTTAATAAAAGAGTCCAATAATATATTATGGATCCACACTGCTTCCTTGATAAATCACTGACATTCTTAAAAGTTCACCCAATTTTGATTTAGAACAACTAAGAATATTGTGCATACTGTTCACCAAATAAAGCATATTTAACAATAAAATTGGCTAAAATGTACACTTCTCTTATTGAGATTACTTTTTAATTTGTAATTTATTATGTCTAAACCCAATGTCGAGAATCCAGAATAATATGGTAGGCTCAACCATCATCCTTCTGAATCATTGGCTGGCAACGTTTAGGTGCCACTCCGCTGTCAAGTTTAATGAAAGTATTAATGGGATCTCACTGATAGATTTGGATAATCATGAATACTGTGTATTACTCCAAAGCCTGATTCTTATACAAGCATGAGACTAATGATTGGGTGATAATTGAGCTAATTAGATTGAAGGATTGAGAATATGTCATAATATTCCTATGAGACCCACCTCTGCCAAACCTTTGAGCATCTGGATTTGACCCCAAGAAAGCACTAATTATGAAAGGTCAATTAACTGCCAATGAAAGATGAAAGTACCCATCCTAAAGATAATAAATACTTGAAGTTGTATTAATTAGTAGACAAGATGCCGCCAGGACCCTGTTGCACATACATGAGGCCCGGCAATTAATTGTAATCCCATGCCGGCATGGCATGAATGCCTAGCTCTGGGGGCTGAAATTGGCAGTCTGGAAAACAGTTTACTGGACAATAAGAGTTAAAAGTGCCAGAAGATAATCCTGGAAAGAGGGCTAGATGCCCTATAAAAAAGCTCTTCTAGTAATGAGATAAACAGAATATTCACCCCTTGTAGATAGAGAATACATATCTCAATCATTGTATCACCACTAGCTGTTGTCTATTAGTCAGAAAGTATCCAAGTAAGAGCGCATTGCTGTCTACTTGCTGTATCATGAACTTCTCCTACAGAATGACAGGAAATCACCAGTCTGCAGCATCCTAAAGACCCAACTGGTAGCTACAGATTGTTGCCATACAAACTCCAATCAACAACCCTATGCAATGACAAATGATAAAGATAAAACATTCAAGACCAGAAATCTTGATACCTAACATTGATAAAGACAACATACTGTTTCCTGGGTTCAATGAAATGATAAAAAAGTACACTGGGTCTGCCAATTTAGCAGCCACTATCTCTGGCAGCTCCCAAATCCCTAACATCACACATAGCAATATCATCAAGTATAGTGTCTCTCATGTTACAATAATTATGAACTTTTTTGTGCAACATATTCACAATTCTTCTATCTGCCATCTCACTCCAGCACTGACACCCAACAATAGCCAACCCATTGGGTGTCACTCAGAAAAGTGAAAGTCCCAGAAGGGATAATCAACTTGAATAGGCCAACTCCGAAAATAGACACATCACTTCTGTGGCCAATCAGAACACAAGGCACAGAGAAAAGTGGATCACCCCCAAAATTGATCAGTAAATGATTGGAAAGCAGGGAATGCTGACCTCACTCGGAAAAAATGAAACTGCAACTGGATTTTCAAGAAGGGCTGTTGCCGCAACCCCACAGGCCCACTCAAACTGTGGTGTTCCACCCCAAAAAATCACTAACTGGTTCCTTCAAGTCAGCTGAAGGAGACTGGGCTCACTCATTCATGGTGGCTATTATAGATTGCTCTTGTTGTAACTTTGCTGTTTTAGCAGAGTTTCAAGGGGCAAATGCTGAAAACTAGATAATTTACTTTATTTGGAGATAGGGATTACATAGTTGTTGTGAATCATTTTAAGAGAAGCATGATTATGTAGATCATTCAGTTGGATGGTGAAGGGGGGTGGCTTGTTCCTGGTAAAGGGTCAGGCGCCAAATTGAGTCATCCACAGAATAGTATCATAATTTGTTCATTTTGTTGCTTTGGGGAATTCAAGTTGAATTCCTTGTTTGAGAACAGGTCACAGGGAAGTTGAATTGCAGGCCACAAGCCTGCTTAGTCAGAACCTTGTTGGCGGGTCAATTCTGCTGTTTTGACACCCCCTGGCTGAAGGTTGGCCTTGTCTAGAGGGAGGTTGTTGGGAGTCTGGGTGCTGTACTGGACTAGCTATTGCTTGGTTGCGGGTAGTGCAGCCTCTTGTTGCTTCTGTTGGGCCTTGCAAGGTTGTAATAAATTGTGGTGTAGGACTTTGTCTTGCTTACGCTTGCTGAGTCCTTGTAACAGGTAAGTGTTGTTTTTTACCTTTAAAATGATAGTGGGGCCTACTTTCTTGGGCTTTAGCTTGCTTTTATCTGTGTTCATTACCCAGACTTTGTCCCCAACTTTGTGCCTGGCGTGGATAGGAACAAATGATTCTCAAAGACGTCTTTCTTCCTTCTCTAGCTAGCCACTGTTGGCTTGTGCTACTTGGGGTGCTGAACAAGGTAGAACCTTTTTGGGTATTTCCAACTTTGACCCTGTAAGGGCTTGGATGATTTTTGGTTGTGTGCCATATACGAGATCAAAAAGGATCTTCCCAGTGGATCTGCTCACTTGAGTGCAGCATAAAAAAGGTGCAGTTGGTAGTTGCTTGGCACAGTCCTCAGGTCTCCCAGCTGTGATCTTGGCAAGGGCTTGTAATAGGCTTCCATTCAACTGCTCAACTCAGCCATTGGCCAGAGGATGGTAAGGCATGGTTACAGTGTGTTTGACTCCATTCTTTGTGAGGTAAACATTGGTGCTTTATGAGGTCAATTCTTTGCCTCTTTTTGTGATCAATAGTTTGGGTTTGCCAAACTTGCTAATTATTTCCTTCCCAATGAATTGTCAGACACGGTTGCCAGTATGTGTCTTCACCGCTTGCGCTACCATCCAGAAAGTGACAAAGTTGATGGCAGTGATGATGTACTTTTTGTTATGTCTTCCTGGCATTGGCCCAACAATGCCAAGGGCCTATACCTTGAAGGGTAGTTGAGAGAAAATAGGCAACACAGACTTTGGTGGGATATCACTTTTTGGAAACTTTTTGCATACTTCACATTGTTCAAGAATCTCCTGTACATCTCAGTACAAGGTTGGCCACCATGCTTTATGCTTTAGGAATCCATAGAGATTTTGGCTCTTTGTATGGCCCAGGTCTCAAAGGTAACATATAATGGTGTTGACTCTTTGGTGTGTGGGAATGTACAGGACTATGCTTTTATTGGTTGTTTTTTGATGTAGGGTGCAGTATACGTCAGTGAAGAGGTGCTCATTTTTGATGACAGTCTCCTTAGTGATATCAGTGGTACTTGGCAGGAAACCCTTGTCCTTGGTTTAGAGCACCAGGAGAGGCAAATTAGGTTTGAGCCTGTTTTTGCCTCTTTTGGCTCAGATGCACAGTTGGAAAAGGGTGTCAGCCATGACCAACTTGGGCCCTGGCTTATATTGAATGTTCATGTTGAATCTTTTCAGGAACTCCATCCAGCACACTTGGCGCCTGGATAAGTTGGCCTGGGGTTTGAAGTAAATGAGGGACTCATGATCAGTTAGGGCAGTGAAATCTTCCTGGTGCTTAGGTAGCAGTGCCATTTTACAAGGCAATGTACAATGGCTAGTAGTTTTTATTGTGGATCAGGTGGCAGCACTTGTCATCAGTTAGCTTGCGTGACTTGTAAGCCATGGGAAGGAAATCACTGTTATCTGTTTTGATTCTAAGTACACCTCCAATGGAAGCATACAAGGCATCAGTTTCCATCTAATAGTCTCCATCTTTCTAGGGGTATTGCAAGATGGGGGTGGATGTCAATTTTTCCTTGAGGCAATGGAAACAGAGGTCTTTTTGTGGAGTCCATACAAACTTGGATTTGATACCTGTTATTGCGGATAAGGGGCTGTCAGGACACCATAGTCAGGTATAAACCTTCGGACTTAGGCTATAATTCCTAAGAAGATGCAAAGCTCTTCTTTGTCCTTGGGTGATGGCATCTTGCAGATGGCCTGAATCTTTTGTTTGTCAGGTTTAATGCCATCTTTCAATACTACATGCCTGAGGAACAGTAGCTGTTTGTGGAAGAACTGACATTTGGATGGTTTGGCCAATAGTTTGTGTTGTGCCAGGGTTTTGAAGACGGCTTCCAAGTCTCTATGATGTTGTTCTACTGAGAGGCTATACACAATTATGTTGTATAGGTACACCAGTGCGTGTTTGTCAATGTGGGGTGTGAAGACCTCATTCATGAAGGTAAAAAGATCAATGGTGCATTTGTCATCCCAAAGTTGAGCATAAAACCTTTTTAAGAAGCATACTTAGTGCAGAAGGCTGTCTTGGGTATATCTTCTTCTTTGATTTGGATTTGGTTGTAGCCTGCCATCAGATCAATATTGAAGAAGACAGTTGCCCTGCCTAAGGCATCAAAGAGATTTTCAATAATTGGGAGTGGGTAGCAATTCTTGATGGTAACTTTTTTTCAGTGCTCAGAAGTCAGTAACAAGTCTAAGGGTCCTGTCCTTCTTTGCCACAAAGAATACAGCAGCGCCAAAGGGAGATTGAGATGGATGGATGAGTCCTTTCTCCAATGCTTCCTTGAGGTATGCGCGCAACATGATGTCTTTATTTGGGGTGAGGCAGTATATAGGTTGTGCCTTAGGTACTGCTTCCTTGAGCTGAATGGTGTGTTGTATGTGTATTTCTGGAGGCAACCCTGGTAAGGCTTCCTTGAAGATCTCATAGTGGTGGTCCACAATCTCCTGGTCTTGGGGAGTGATTGTGTCCTGGTGGTCCTTGAAGTGTATGAACTTGTATTGGCAGGAGTCCCAATTAATTGTTTTGAGGTTGTCCTTCTCCTCACGTGTCTCTGTGATGCACACAAAGACATGATCTCACAAGAGATGGTCCACAGAGTTGGGGTAGATTTGGTGGTTAACTTCTTCACGCTTGATGTTTAACACCAAGGTAACCCAATCTACATGTGGGTTGTTATTTTATGGCCGGTCCAGGCTAAGTACAACATCAAATCTGGGGAAGTCAATGACAGGTCCTTGGGTGGTGGCGTGTAGACTTTCCAGCATAATAGATAAAGAGAAAGTCTTGCGTATCACAGTGATGTGGTGCTCATCAGCTAGAACTGTGTTTTTAATTGGCAAAGTATTAGTGGCTAGCTTGAAATTGTCCACAAAGGTGATGTTGATAAGTGTGCAATCTGTGCCTGAGTCTAGGAGTGCTGAGCTGGTGTAACTGCAAAAGTGGAAAGGGTAAGACATCAATTTATTGGTATTTCTGGCAATGGTGTAGAGTACTGGGTCCTCCAAGGGGACCTGGATCATTGAGCATTGGTCTACGTCTTTGGGGGATTACTTGTTGTTGGGCAAGGCAGGAGTTTGGCAGGGAGAGTTTGGCTTGCTTAATGATCTCCCTGGGGTTTTACCTTGTCCTGGTTGTAATGTGCAGTACTGGTCCTGAAGTAGGTGCAGTTTGACTGTCCATTATTCCTGCTAATGTGGCCATTTGATTCCAAGGGCTAGTGGTCCACTCCATTGTTGATGTTGCCAGGTGGAGGGCAATTAGTGCAACCCAGCGGGTGGGAGTCCTTGGGTCTCTCTCTCTTTTCAGCCTGGGCTTTGTGGAGGGCTTTTAAGTCTGTTCTGCTTTCTCTGCCTTGCAATAGAGGCTCTGAAGATTGCTTACTTGGTCCAGGTTGACGTGTATCATCATGTGCAGCTTAAGTGTGTTGTAGTACATGAGGTGTGAAGCTAGGTTGTCAAATGCCATGTCAGAAGATGCCTGTAGGCAGAGATCTTTGTACATGAGGGTAAGTTCCTTCACTGTGCCAGTCTGGGTCAAGTTCTTCACTTGAAATATGATCATGAGGGTGGTGTCCTTCATTATAAATCTTTTCAAGGAGTTTTGATTGAAGATGTCACAGCTTTTCTCAGTATGGTCTTCATGCTATTTGTTGTATCATGTGCCTGCGTTATGTGTGAGGAAGATGGATATTTCTGCAATCCAGAAGCGTTGTGGGCATTCCATTTGCACCAGCTTGTTCTGGGCAGATTGTATCCATGCTGTGGCATTGTTGTCATTGGCTCCAGCAAATGACTCCAAGGCGGCACTACACAGGCGTTGGGCTACATGAGGGGGCATGATACTTTTGTCTGTCACTTGAGAGGTGGCAGTAGGTGCTTAAAAGAACCCCTGCGCTGATAGGGCATTAAAGAAAGGATTGGCATAACCATGTTTTGGTACAGTAAAAAACTTCTGGTATTTTGGTACCCGGTGTGTAGGGTGTCCAGTCTATGGGGAGGCCAGAAATGATTCTTTTGTAGATTTGTTGACCGCAGCAAGTACGGGCAACATGTAGAATTTGAGGGGAAAAGTAGGATGGAGAACCTACTTCTGCTACCAATGTTGTAACTGTGCTGTTTTAGCAGAGTTATAAGAGGGAAATATAGCAAACTAGATAATTATCTTTATTTAGAGATAGGGATTATATAGCTGTTGTGAATCATTTTAAGAGGAACATGATTATGCAGATCATTTAGTTGGATGGTGAAGGAGGAGACTTGTTACTGGTAAAGGGTCAGATGCCAAATTGAGTTATCCACCAAATAAGATAATCATTTTTTCATGTTGTTGCTTTGGGGAATCAGAGTTGACTTCCTTGTTTGGGAACAGGTTACATGGAAGTCAGATGGCAGGTCACAAACCCACTTAGTTGGAACCTTGTTGGCGGGTCAATCCTGCTGTTTTGATACTCTAAAAATTTACCCTGTCCTAGTGCACCTCTAACTGGGGCTTCTTATGATTTGCACTAACAAGAGTGCCATTATTTTCTGGATGTACAGTGTTGTGATTTCTATGAAAATTGGAAGTAACCAGATTCATGAAGGGCCAAAATTAGTGGCTACTAACCCAGATTATTTCTTCATCATTAATCTTATCAAAGAAAGTACAATTTAGACACAATTGTCATGAGTGACAATTACCTGCTAATGATTCACAAGATAGAACCCTGTTTGCGGGATTCAACCCCTGACCCCCTGCAGGCTGCCAGCCTGCATTTTTTTGGGCTCAAGTCAAAGGGAGATTTGACTTTGGAGAAACCTCCAAAACCAGCATATGAGGTGCAATCTATGGTTGAACCTTGCCCTCTGAGGGATTCTCTTAGACTAGTCAATAGGAGTGCTGACCCAAGTAATACCCCTGGGATAACCTGGGCCTCTGCCAATAGAGTTCTGCATGAATTTCCCCAAGAACAAGATCCAGCAAATGATGAAAAATATTATGTCTCAAAGAAGAATATGAGATTCCCCATTCCAGCCCAGCCAATGATGGACCATCAATTTTGGATACCACCAAAGATTTCCAACCCCTAGTAAATGCTACCACCTGGCCCAAGGGATTTTGAAATTTTTTCCCCATGGCTGATGGACATACTTATACTCTGGGGCTGCCAGAAAGTTGCTCATTGCCATTTTTTCAATAAAGAGTTATGAAACTCTGGTTCTCTCATATCATTACATACATAATTTTAGCGCTTTTTTATTTGCAGGTTGATTTCTCTGGCTCTGCCCCTTTCATCAACCAACCACAAGAAACTGCAGAAAAGCCACCCAAGTTATACTGTCCCCCAGGAGCACCTTACAGCCTGGTGAATTTCACAGAATATCCCTTAATACTGCCTATTCAGAGCTTACCTTATAATAAATTCTCATCTAGACCCCTGAAGACAGAACCAGAGAGCCTGAACTCATTGAACACTAAGACATCTGGTATATCAAGCAGCTACTACTATTCTGTAATAAGTATAACTACCTTCTTGTGTATTTGGTACCAATAACTCCTCTCTTAACCCTGCAGCCCAACCACCTGCAAAAATTCATTGCTACTAGTGATTTCACCTCCACCCAGATATTTAGAGTCTTATACATCATCTTTACTGGCTTAATCAATTCTATGGTGCCCACCAGCTGTCACAGAAGATTCCATAATGCCAGGAATTATCTGCCCAAGTAAGAAAGCTCAAAAGGCTGGAAACTGTTAATGAAATTAACTGATTTGATGGATATAAATCAAAAAGTTGATTGAAAATGGGTTACAGCCACTCTGGTTGGCCAGGTGCATTTGATTCCCCCTTGCAAGCTGACATTGATAAATTATTTTAATATGAGAGTCACTAGATATGAATTTATTTATCAGCACAGTCATCAGAAATCAGTCATCCAAGGGTTCTTTGCAAACTGGACCAGGTGTTATTTGAAAATGCAGAAGATATAGGAGTTAAGGATTCAGGTGGTATTGCTTAGTCAAATTTTGATATATATTGAATAATGTTCATTGTTTCAACTCTAAGAGTTGAGTCTTCCCAAAATTTTAATCAATAAAAATCAAATATCCTCTGGTCTAATTTTATTTTGAAATGCATCCTGTAGTTGGCCTGTTGCACTACATTTCCTACAATTTAATTCTTAGCCAAATCATTGAGGGAAGATGGGGCCCCACTGTCAGCACGTTGTTGCCGCCTCTGCCCAATGTTAACCCAATGCCTGAAAATCTAGGAGTTTTCCCCCATGTCTGAAGCTGAGACATTTGTAACATCTCAATGTCCTGAATTTTACGCCAAAGACTCATTGATTATCTCTCAGGTTATTTATCTTGGGCACCTTTGGTTAGTGTTAATCATTTTGCTTAGCCCTATTGTATCTTTTGGAAATTTCACAAAACAGTATCTGAAGCTTTGTTGATAGTTGATTAGCAACTCTCTGTGGATTTAGGTGGTAATTTCCCATCACTTAGAGACAGCTTCTTACTATATGATCATTTCTGTCACACCAGAAGACCCTGAGCTATCCTCAGAAAATCACTATCCTACATTGTAAAGTTAGCTCCCATCCTGTGATGGGCCCTTCCATCTGGGCCTACAGGCTGCCTGCCCGCAATTTTTAAGGAACCTACCACAGTATGGATCCCTGAAATAATCTGAGAGTCACTCAATATAACTTCATTTATCATAATCACCAACAGAAATTAATCACTAAAGGGTTTTTGTAAGCTGGAAAAAGTATGCTTTGGATAATGGAAACAGGATAGGAGTCATGGATCCAGGTAATATTGCTTAGTTGTTAAATTTGGTATATATTGGAAAATTTTCACTGTTCAACTCTAAGAGTTGATTCCTCTCTAAATTACTCAATAAACCAAATTGTCTCCTGTCTAAATTTATTTTAAAATGTATCCAGTAGTTGGTCTACTCTGCTATATTCCATCTAACTTGATCCTAAGTTGTATTATTACTGGGAGATGGGGCCCTGCTCTGGGTTTGTTGTTGGTGCCACCCAATGTTACTCCAATGCCTTCTAATCTTGGTGTCTTTCCTGCAGAGTTTGAATCTGAGACAGTTGTAAATTCTCAATGTTCAGAGTTCTATGCTGAAGACACATGAATTCTTTTGCAGGCAATTTATCTGGCACCCCTTTGGTTGGGTTTAATCATTCTGTTGAACCCCAGTGTTTCATTTGGAAATTTTACTAAACAGTATCTGAAGCTTTGGTGGTGGCTAATCATTAACTCCCTATGAATTTGGGTGGTTATTCCTCACTACATAAAGACCTCTTCTTACAATTTGTCAATTTCCATCACATAAAATTGCTATAGTGTTGCAACTGAACCAATTAGAGTCCAGTATTTGATTGGGGAAGACAACAGTTCAATAGAAAAGATGAGAATAAATATAATAAGGTGTTGTTTATTGTAGAATATTGTGACTAATTTAATATGCAGGGAAAGCCACAAGGCCACAGGGGGTGGCATAGTGGTGTGTTCCAGGTAAGGTTCAAAGCCAAGGAATAACTTGTGCGGGGATCAGCAAGGTTGAATTGGCAGCACTCTTAATTAGAAAGAAGTGCCTTCAGTTTGACATTGCTACCAGGTTGGTCCATATTGTTAGATATGTCAAGGGGTGGCTCATTGAGCGCCCCCTGTGTATTGTAAGATACATTGGCAGGCAAGGGGGAAAACTCAGTTGCAACACCCCCTTGCCCCTTGCTTGTTGTCAGACACCAGGATTGAAGTCTGCAGAAGATCTGGGAAGGTCTGCACAAACAACTTTTGTGTGGGGATGGCACAACAGGGGTGCAAGCAATTGTGGTGAAGCTTCTTGGTGTTTTATTGGGAATCTTAAAGTTGATAGGTGTGGTTGTCATAAGCTATGGCTATCTTGAAGGGCCCCAGGTGGTTGGGCTATAGTTTAGCGGAATTGGGGTTGGGGGCATAGATGGGGTTACCTACAGTGTACTTGGCCTTGAAGCGTTTTGTCCCTCTCTCAATCTGCTTGTGTTCAATATCTTGGGCCTTGGCGCGCCACTGGCTCAGGGAAGGGGTAGACAACAAGGGAGGCTTCACAGGAACTGTGGCTTGCAACTTACCCTGTTGACTCTTGCTCTTAAGATGAGTATGGCAGTGGATAAATGTTCAGTCCACGCAGTGTTAGGATGTTCCTATGAGAGTTTGGAAATCAGTTGGACCAGTGAACCATTCAATTGCTCTACACTTCCATTGGCTTGCAGATAGTATGGGGTCATGACTATTCTTTGTAGGGCATTATTGGCGCATTACACCTTAATGACATTCCCCACAAGCTCAAGACCCACATCTGTAATGAGGCGTTTGGGTTGTCCAAAGTGGGCCACAATTTTCTTGCCAATGAAGTGGGTGATGGTGGTGGCGGAGTGATTAGTGGTTGACCATGCTACTGGCCAACAGGTGAAGTAGTCAATGGCTGTGATGATGTACTTATTCCCATGTCTGTCTTTGGGGAGAGGCCAAACAATTTTAAGGGCCCACTTCTCAAAGGTTTCCATGGCCTTAATGGGCAGGACAGACTTGGGGGTGCGGGTTTAGAAATGTTTTTTTCACAAAACACACATGTTTTGAGGAGATCCAAAATGTCTTGGCGCATATGCGGCCACCAAACCTTATGTTTCATGATTTAAAAGAGGGTACTTCCTCTGATATGACCCAAGGTGTGGTAGTAGTGTAGTATGGTGTTGCCTCTTTGTGTGGTGAGAATATAGGGTATCTTCTCTCCTGTCTCTGCCTGGCCACAGACATTGCCAGCATTGGTGGTAAACTGACTTTCATTGTCCTTCAGTTTGGAGATGGTTGCCAAATTAAGGCCTTCATAGATGGTCACTTCAGGGTGGAGGTAAAGCATTGGCCAATCTGGGTCCAAACCACCATCCCTGGTGATGGACACCACGTAGAGCCTTGAGAGGGCATCTGCTGTGACAAGCTCTTTATCAGGCTTGTATTTGATACACAACTGGTAAGGAGATAGGCGCTTAACCCAGCCTTCCTGGCAGCGTGCCAAGTGGGACTGTGTGTTAAAATACTGGAGCAACTCGTGGTCTGTCAGGACAGGGGTGGAAAGGTGGCCCCTTCTAAGTAACAACACCACTTCTTGACACAGTGCACAATTGCTGCTAACTCCTTGTCATAGATTGGGTAACATTATTCTGAGTCAGTGAGCTTCCTGGATATGTATGCCACAGGGAGGAAGACGCCCTTGTCAGTTTTCACCTGTAACACACCCCATATGGCTCTGTCAGAGGCATAAGTCTTGAGCTTGTATTGGCAGTTCCAATTGGGGAATTGCAACACAGGCACAGTTATAAGCCTTTGCTTCAATGTCTCAAAGGCTTGATTTCTGACAGGAGTCCAATGAAAGCGCTGTTTAGTGTTCAGGAGCTCAGTGAGAGGTGCAATAAGCTCTCTGCAATTGGGGATAAACTTGCGCACATAGGCAACCATGCCTAAGAATTTACGCACCTGGCACACGTTGGTGGGAGGTAGCATACTTGTGATTGCCTTGATTTTGGTGGAGTTGGGCTTTATCCCTTGGGCAGAGATGGTGTTCCCAAGGAACAAGAGCTCCAACTTGAGGAATTCACATTTAGAGGGTTTAGCTTTCAACTTATTTTTCCTAAGGGTGTCAAGGACAGCACAGAGGTGTTGGAGGTGCGCGGTTTGATGTTGAATGAAGAAAATAATGTCAAGGTACACAACAACACATGCCCCAATCAATTCCTCAAATGCTTGGCTTGTTAACATGGCAAAGGTGGAAGGAGCGTTAGTCATTCCAAAGTTCATGACCCGGCACTCAAACAACCCATAGTGTGTACAGAAGGCAGTTTTTGCTCATCCCCTGGTGCAATGTGGACCTGGTTGTACCCTGCGGTGAGATCAATCTTGCTAAAGACCTTTGCACCCACAAGTGTGTCAAACAGGTTGTCAATCAGCGTCAGGGGGTATTTATTCTTAACAGTCACCTCATTTAAGGTGCAGTAGTCCATGACCAAGCAAAGGTACCTGTCCTTCTTGGCTACAAAGAAGACAGCAGCACTGTATGGCAAGAGTGAGGGGCAGATGAAGCCTTTATTGAGTGTGTCTATGAAGTGCTGGAGGAGGGTCTCATCTTCTATTGGTGTTAAGCAATAGAGGGGACATGCTTTGGGGAGCAACCCTTGCAGTTGTAAAGCATGCTGGGTCTTTAAGGGAGGGGGTAGTTGGTCCAGTGTTTCACTGAAAACATCCTTATACTCCTTGAGAGGCACAACAAGGGCTGGTAGAGACAGAGTGTTCAAGGGGAGGGCCGCAAGTGATTCCACGCAGATAACTTTGACTGAACATTGATTGAAGTCTAGTTTCACCCCCTTGTAATCATATGATCCTGTCTCTGTTATTCTAACAAACACGGTATTGTGAAGCAAATTGTTCATTTTGACAGGATATATATGAAAACCTGCCCCATTTCTATTGAGGGTAATTACAGACATATCCCAGTTGATATAGGGACAGTTGTGACAAAGCCAGTCAAGGCCAGCAATGACATCATGGCTGAGCCCTGCCATGATTGGCCCCAAGAGCTTAACCTAGATGTTCCCCATTCTCACAGAGAAGGGTACCGGCTCATGGGTAATTGCTACTCTAGGGGGTCAGCCACTTGTACTGCCTTGAATCTGCTTGGTACACAGCCCAGTTATTGAATGTCAGCAAACGTCTGGTCAACCATAGTGTGGTTGGCCCCAGTATCTATCAGTAGTTTGTGGGTGTTCTTATGGAAACAGAGGGGGTAAGCCAAACAATTTACTTTATTTGAAGAGTGGCTTGCTTGAAGTATGGGGCCGTTGCTATGAACTTGGAAGACATTGAGGGCTTCAACTTAATGCACATAGTAATTGCAGGGGTTCTTTGAAAGGAGGGATTGAGAGTGAGGGTCAAGTGGGGTTGTAGAACCTCTTGTAACTACAACCCCCAGGCTTTTCCCTGGTCCTCAATCTGTGCTAATTGGAGTTCTCCCTTGCAGGGACGCTTAGCTTCATTCTCTTGTTGGCAGGGCTGGCAGCAGCCTACTTGATTGTGGACATTGCCAAGTGCAGGAAAAAGTTGAGGTGGTGCATCATTGGAACAGAAGAAGCCCATTAAAGCCTGGCTATTGGCCTCCACAATGGCCTTATAGCAGTCATTGATGGAGGTGCAACGTCCTACAGGAACCCACTTAAAGAAATGGAGCTTAAGCCCATTAATTATCAAGGTAAGGAGCATGGCGTTCCTGTCAGTCACAGCTTTTGGGGCAGTGACAAGATATCAGGAACGGACCCAGTCTGTTTAATGGCCAGGAGGAGAGTTTCTACTACAATGGGTGAAAATGTTTCACTGTAGCGGGGCTTCACGGCATCCCTGAACAACGCCCAGGTAATTTCTATTTCTTGGCTGGCCCAGTTAGTGAACCAGACTGCATCAGGTTTTGTCAGGCAACCTGAAGCAGTGGGGACCCACATGGGTTCAGGTACCTGATATATATGAAGGCAGGTTTTAGTGGAGTAGAGCCAACTGACAATGTCAGCTCCTTTGGCACCCCCACAAAGGATTCAAGCTGGAGATTGAGAATGAATTGAGAGAGGTCCAATTAGGGCAGGGTGACACTTGCATTGCGCTGCCCAAGGAGGAGTGGTTATACACACTTGTAAGTACCAGTTGATCTTGACAGATGACGTACCCGTCAGGGATGTCCCCCTTGGGGATTGACAGGAAGGTTTCTTGATGGGGAGTAGCCATACAGCCTGTACTCTGTCCTTTCTTGGGGGATTTTCTCTTTAGGTAGGTTGTGAACCTACTGCTGCTATCACTGTTGCAACTGAACCAATGAAGATTCAGTATTTGGATTGGGGAAGACAACAGTCTAATCAAAAGGATGGAAATAATAAGAATAAGGTCTTGTTTATTATAGAATACTGTAGTTAATATACTATATGGGGAAAGCCACTATGCCACAAGGGAGTGGCATGTTTCATGCAAGATTTGGAGCCAAGGAATAACTTGTGCAGGATCAGCAGGTCAAATTGGTAGTGCTCCTAATTAGGAGAAAGTGTCTGCTGTTTGACACTGCCATCAGATTAATTCATGTTGTTAGACACATCAAGGGGTGACTCATTGAGCACCCCCTGTGTATTGTAAGATACGTTGGCAGGCAAGGCTGGACACTCA
>QTSX02001142.1:0-22595 GCA_014839935.2 Entomophthora muscae | reverse complement strand
TTACTATTGCCCTCCTGACGTTCCATTTGGCTCTGTACACTTCACTGAGTATCCTCACAACCCTGATCACAAACCCTGGTCCTTGGAAGACTTACAGTGGTACACCTGCCCAAAGAACCTTACCAAATTTTCTGTGACGGCAAAACAATCACCATCTACCCTTTGATCTTCAACAGGAAGCACAACAATCCTGCTGCCTATCTGGTTCCCATGGAACCACCCCCAACACCCAAACCAACCATCTCAGCCCCACTAACTTCTGATGCCATTAGCCAGAGTAGTCAATTCCTGGGAGTGCTTTACCTGGTGCTCACAGGATTGATTGACTCTGCCTTACCAGCTGCCAGACCTTGGGCTGTAGATGGGAAGGCCCTTTCCTACCTGGTAAAGTTAGGTCCCATTATCTGGTGGGCCATGCCAGTACCTGCCTCAACTCCTCCCTCACCTACTGGAGCTCCAAGCTACTCTTGGTATCCTGACACCTACCCTTAGGCCTCTACTCTAATCCCTGCCAAATTCTTGGTAATTTCTACTAAATTTTGTTTAAATATTTATCCAAAAGATTACTGAAAAACCCCCTAATTTAATATTATGGAATTATCCTGAAGATGCCCCCACCTAACCCACCCAAGAGACACCCCTGTGTCAGGATTGACAATTCTCTTACCCTTGAAACCTGGGCCAAAGGACAGGATTTGAACCCTGAACCTAAATACCCACAGGCTGCTGGGCCTGGGAACCAAGAGGCTGCCTGCCCATGTTTTCCTGGGGTCAAACCCCAGCAAGCTGAGGCCAATAATGATGGCCCAAATGGTGAAGCAAGTCAAACTAACGGAATCATTGCTCCAAATGGAGGAGTAATCAAGGCGCCTAATGGAGGCAACAGAATTCCTACCATTAGTTTCATGAGCTTATAGTCTACACTAGTGGCCAATCAAGAGCCATTCTCAGAAGGAGGCACAGGCCTGCAGCCCGGCCTCATGACCACAACTCTAGAGCATGATAATCAAGTAGCCAATTCAAGATTTTTGACCAATGAAAGAACTCCCAGCCTGAGTGCCATTTTGCCACCTTTGAACCTAAGCACCCAGATCCCTTGGGCCCACCTCCCCCAATTCCCTAATGAACCCCCCATGGAAAATATTAAGTTTGGAAGTGGGGTGCTATATAGACCAAAGAACCCTGCGCTCTAAACTTATTGCCATTTTTGAATAAAGGTTGTGTTATTTTGGCTTATACAGCTACTGCCTTCTTTTGTCTTTGCCATCTATCAAATCAGTTCAAGATAATCTGATCCTCATGCTCCTCTGCACACAGATTCCTGTCCTCTGGGTGTTTCCTTTGGTCCCGGTCACTTCACAGAGTACCCTTTGAAGCCTGAATATAAGGATTATACCCTGGAAAAGATCCTCAAACTAGATCCCCTGGCCCGCATATAGTCCTCAGTTAAATACAACCATCAAGGCCCCTTGATTTTCTCAACACCCAAGTTGTTTATAGGCAAATTCAACTACCTGCCCGCCTACAAACTCTTCATGGAACCGCCTGTGACCCCAAGCCTATGCCTGCCTCCTCACCTGACCTCCCAACTGACCACACGGGCAAGCTGTTTGGGATTGTGTATATCCCCCTCACAGGGGTTGTGAAGAATTGTTGACAAGGGATTGTGGAAAGCTTAATTCATTAGGCGGTTATGGAAATTTAACTAGGGCCAATCAATTACTCTTCTGGAAATTAGTTTCAACTTATCATATATTAAATACATGATTAGTGGACCATGACGTTGTTGCCAAGGAATATTGCGCCACACCGCCGCCACCTTAAATAACAAGCGCCACGGCGCCAGGATTAAATATTCTTGCTGCCAGAGCGCCGCTCTAGTTTACATCAAGCGCAGGGATGCCAATACAATTATTTGCAAGTGCCAGAGCGCCGCTATAATTAACATTAAGCGCTGAGGCGCCAACACAATTAATTGCAAGCGCCAGAGCGCTGCCATAATTAACATCAAGCGCTGAGGCGCCAGCTTGGAGAGAAAATAACGCCGAGACGCCAGGGTCAATTTGAATGGCCTGTTTGACTCCCTGCTAAGAACTATATATGGAAGTGATTGAATACCTTAAAAAGGATCACTGATTAATGTGCTAGAAGAGGGTGTTCTTGTGTTAGGAATTGTGGGATTGTGCCCTAAAATAAAAGGTTGTCCCTTTTTCTGCCAACCCAACCCAGACTCTACAGTGCGCTGGAATGTCCTAGAAGACATTGTCAGTGACTGGTGATTAGTAATATGAGAATACCCCTATATAAGGCGTTGGCAGTAAACACCAAGGGGCAGAATTTTTACCTACTTGTATAGGACCCAATAAAGTTAACTACTACAATCCAAATTGGACAATGTCTTCTGAATCTTCACAGTTGAAGGCACATAGTGAGTGTGTGCCCCTGCCTCCTAATTCTTCTGTTGAATCTGCTGGTGTATGTCAATTTTCAACAAGTGGTGCTAACTACAGGGGCACCACACACTCTTATCAACCTTTGTCCTCTGAGTCTGACACGCTTTCTTCTATCCCCAAAGACCTAACTGGATTTGGGGGACGTTACTCAGTAATGGAAACCAGCGACGTTGAGAGAGACCAGCTTTTCTGTCAGCAGGAGGATGTGATCAACATAGAAGACCTACCCATACTTCCTTCCTGCCAATACACTGGAGTTCCCGTGGTACAGCTGGCACGCCTTACCCTAGTATATTACCAAAACCTGGCATCAGTGGCCTCTGGACTTTTCCTCAGATATCAGCTTAGCCAGGAGCCCACCAACACTCAGTTGTCCCTCTTCCACCAACACCCAGAGGCTCAACGCCTCATGGCTATATTTTGTAGCTATCTGGCAACTGACAAAGGGAGCCTTAAACGTTTTCCCACCCTCAATAGGGCAACCAACTACTTGCAAGGATTTGTCCACCCTGCGCTACATAAACTACTGGGAGTACAAGCCCAACATCATTTGGAGCTTTGATACCTGGTTACGTATGTGGTGCGCCAACACCATTACCAGGACTGGCTAGTACAACAGTTGGACTCCGGATTTGAGGAGATCCGAGCTTACACTCAAGCCAACAAAGAAAACCAAGCCACCCTGGCCCGTCAGCTGGAAGACCTCACCCACCAGCTAAATAGCTGCTTGGTCCATATCATAGAATTGACTCTGAAGAATTTTGGGTTAGGGCCTGCCTGGGCCTGGGACGTTACCCACCACGCCATAGCCATTGAACAGTATGTAGCAGGGGCTCACATAACCAAGAGCAACATGGATGACCTTCTTGCCAAGCATGACGCATCCCTGGAGCAACAAGGTAGTTGCCTGCGTGACCTGAACAAGAAGGTTGCCAGCAATACTGACAATATCAACAAGGTGTGACGCCTTGCTTGGCAGGAGAATGAGGAGTCCAGTAATATTGCTAATGCTGCCAAGGCTGAGGTTCTGGCACTCCAAGACAACTTCATACAATATGACAACCATATCAAGGAAATCATTTGAGAAGAGGTCTCCCAGCTACGCCAGAAGTTCTCATCCTAATTTATAAAGGACTCAACCACTGAGTGTCACTGCCACCCTGAACTTCACCAAGTACAGCAACAAGTAGAGGATATTGCGGCTACAAATAATGAGATGTTCCAGGAAATGAAGCAAGTACGCAACAAAGGAGAGCAGAGTATTGCCTCTCTCAAGGCTGAGCTGGAGGAATTACGAGCTGAACTGAGGGGACACAACGAGCGCTCTGCCTCCCAGTGTGCAACCATAGAAGACTTCCGCAAAGGAATGGTTCAGTGTGCTAGGCTGATTGAGAGCCTTTGCTCTTTCCTCTGAAATGCAGAGATAGAGATAGCAGATACTCGGGCCGAGTTGTTGGACACCAGATGCTGCTGCACTGGCTAAGACTTGGGAGGGCCTGGCCCTGCTGCAATGCCTTCTGGGGAAAGCGCCATGCTACAGCCCACTTCCAGTTCAGTATATGACAACAGGGCTACCTTATTCTTCTCAGGCCGCCAAAGCCTCCCACAAGTCTTTGCCGTCCCTCTCACACCTGTTGATACTCCACAAGCCCCCAGGGAGACTGGCCCAGCCGGGAGCTCTTGCTTCAACTTCTTCAACCAAAGCCACCACAAAGAGTCTCTCCCTTGCTGTTGTCCCCAGGACAAAACCCCTACACATTTCAAGCCAATGAACTTGCCCAAGTTTGATCCTAAGGGCAATGTACACATCTTCATCTGTCTTTTTGAGATGTCTATGTACGGGGCCAACAACCAAGACAAGGCCACCACACTACTCAATCAATTGGATGCAGCTATTACTGATTTAATCATCCTGCACATGCCCAAACTCAATTGGTTGTATGCAGCGGCAAAGAACACACTCTTATATGAATTTGGTAGCATCACTCAGGTTACTGAGAGGAAGAATGAGTTCTTGATGATTAGTTTCAGAAAAGATAAGACAATTGCTGACTTTGCTGATTGTTTCTATCTTGAGGTGCAGATCCTCACTGGCTCAGGGTCGCTGACTGTGCATGATGCCCATATAGCTTTACGTGCCGCAGTAAAGCCCTACAAAGCCCTGTACCAAACTCTCATGCCAGCTTTCCAGGACAACTGCACCCTAGACAGCATGGTACGCTACTTACACCAGTGTGGTGACACTTTTGGGCCCCCAACACTGGATCAAAGCCCCACCCAGTCTCCAGCTACCCCAGACGCTCAGAGGCTCCCATCAACAACAAGCCCCCATCAAAACCCGACATCACTAAGGTAATCTGTCACCGTTACAACCAGAAGGGCCATTACGCCTCCAGTTGCAACTCAAAGACGGGTATACACATGCTGCCCCCCTTGGACCCTGAAGTGCAAGGAAAAGTCAATGTGAAGTAGAGGAGGAGCTCTCTACATCCACATAATCCACAAACGTTCCACCTGACCTACTCTTTACGCCTGACACTGGGTTCTCGGGGAATGCGCTCCATCAGGTCCTTGTCAATGATGTGCATATGGTACAGACCCGCTCCAAGGTTCAGGCCTCTCAAGAGGCCACTAAGAAAGTGTTCAAGCCTTATGCTTGCCAGTTATTAGACAACGTTCCTGATACAGAACTTCAACGCTCAGGCAACGCCACTCCTCTTAGGAGCGTCAATGTGGCCATCCCCATGGAGACAATGAAGGATCACCACTCCAAACTATGTGACAGTATTGTCAAATTCCTCTCCACTACCAAAAATTTAGACATTCCCTTAGTAAACAATATTGGTTCTTCTTATTCTGAGTGCACTTATGGATATATTTTTGTGAATAAACTCAAAGTGCAAGCTATCATCAACACTGGGGCCCCTATAAATATAGTGTCCTCCAAGTTAGTACGGCAAATGGGGCTTGCTCTAGATATTGATCACAAGAAATCATATGGTACAGCTGGAATAGACTGTACCATTGCCCAAGGAGCGTACAGCACGCTCTCCTTACACTTTGGCTCTCTGGCGGTCTCTGCCCCAGCTATAGTGCTACCCAATGAGAACTACACTATTTTGATTGGAGCCTTGTTCATGCAACAGTATGGAGTAAAGACTGACCTTGAGAACAATGTCCTTGAAATATTGGGGCAGGCAATTCCGCTGTATTACAACCAAACAAACCCAGAGATGGGTAGCCAAACCACTCCCTATGTTAACCTTGCATATTACAACAGTGTTGTCCCAGTCAGGATTCGTAAATTGGGGTGTTGGGTTAAACATCTGCCCACTCAAGTTGAAGAATGTAAGGGTCTGCCATTGTGCGCCAACTCTTCTTACACTATTCCGGCTGGACATCAGGTGCTATTGGATATTGGATTAGATTTACAAATCTCTCAAGGGCTTTATGGGGAAATAGAAACCCCCCGGAATTGCTCTAGGCTAGAACCCTCGGTTGCGCCTGGCATTGTGCTACCTAATCATGGGCCCATAAAGGTGTTACTTGCCAACCTCAATCACTCTCCTGTTGAGGTAAAACGCCATCAAGTGGTGACATACTTGCACCTATTACTGGTAGAAGAGGTGATAGAGATACACAATTTTGGCACTCTGAATGAGTTTGGCCTTCCTTTGGAAGAAGTAATACCACCTGCTGTATGCACCATCATTCCCTGAGAGCAACTACAAGGACTCACTGTTGCCCAACAGGACGCAGCCCTTGCCTTGTTTGAGAAATACAAGGAGATATTTGCCAAGGATGACTTTGATCCTGGGTGTGCACGTAACACACTCCACCACATTGACACAGGCAGGGAACGCCCTATCTGCCTTTGTCCCATACAATGTTCTCGTGCCTCTGACACCGCGGTAGATGAGGAAATAGAGAAGCTGGTCCAATTAGGTCTACTTGTCTCATCCAAGAGCCCTTGGTTGTCCCCAGTACTCATAGTCAAGAAGAAAGATGGGAGCAACCATGTTGTCATTGACTATTGCAAGCTCAATAACATCACTAAGAAGCACTCCTATCCTCTCCCATGTATTGATGATGCGCTTGAATGCCTGGGAGGCGCTAAGTTCTTCTCTGCAATGGATCTAATCTCTGGATATTGGCAAATTGAATTACCTCCCAAGGAGCAAGAAAAATGTGCCATCATCACTAGTCAAGGTCTTTTTCAACCTACCTGAATGCCACAAGGACTGTGCAATGCACCTGCCGCATTCCAACGTGCCATGAATGATATGCTTCATGATCTCAAACTGAACTTTGTTTTAGTCTATCTGGACAATATCAATGTCTTTTCACGGACATTCTCTGATCATCTTCAACACCTCGAGGAGGTTTTTTGGCGCCTAGCAGCCGCTAACCTTAAGGTCAAACCCAGTAAGTGTGACTTCTTTAAGGACCATCTTGAATACCTTGGCTTTGTGGTCAACACTAAAAGATTACGGCCCCAGCCTGCCAAAGTTGAGGCCATAGAGAAAATGAAGGTGCCGTCCAACAAACAAGATGTCCAGGTGTTTCTGGGCATGATTGGTTATTATTGACACTTTGTCAAAGACTTCTCAAGGAAGGGAAAGGCCCTCTTCCATTTGCTGAAGAGTGATGTGCAATTTGACTGGATCCCAGCCTGTCAATAAGCCTTTGACACCCTACGCTTGAGTCTCATGAACAAACCAATCCTATAATACCCAGACTTCAGCCATGAATTCATTGTTCAAACAGATGCCTCACTGACTGCTGTGGGTAGTGTGCTTTCCTAGGTGGATTCCAATGGTGAAAAACACTCTGTAGCCTACTGCAGCAGAACTCTGAACGTCCATGAGCGTAACTATACCATGACTGAACAGGAGTGCCTGGCAGTGATATACACATACAAACAATCTTGCATATACCTACATGGCGTTCACTTCAAAGTAATCACATATCATGCATCATTATGCTGGCTCCAGAACTTGAAAGAACCTGACGGGCGCCTAGCACAATGGGCCCTAAAGTTCCAGGCCTACAACTTTGAAATATCACATAGAGCAGGCGTCAAACATCAGAATGTGGATGGACTATCTCAGCTACCAACGGATGCCCACCTGGCTGATGTCTCTGATCTACTTTACAATAAGATGCTGGCATGCAACTACCAGGACAAGCCTGCAGAAATCCAGCGCGCACTAGATAGGCTGCTGGAAGACACCAAAATCAAGAATGGGCATATATTGAAACACACTTTAGAAGGAATAAGAATAATGCCCAAACCATCAGAACAGGCTGATCTAATAGTTTACGCTCATAAGGCAATAGGGCATGGCGCCTTCCAGAAGACACTTGCACAACTAAAAACCACATACTTCTGGAAAGCCATGGTCTTTGACATACAAGAAACGCTGAGCTGCTGTAAAGAATGCCAAGGGGAAAAGCTGTTTAAAAAGTCAACATCCTACCACTTAGCTTGGCCTAACTTTGCTTGGCACACCATCTCAATTGATGTTGTAGGACCCTTGCCAGTCAGCAACTATTGCACTAAATACATCATTGTTGCAATAGACTACTTGACCAAATGGGTGAAAGCAAAAGCGGTGAGCAACTTAGGTTCTAACACTACTGCAAAATTCCTACTTGAACAGATCATATTACGTCATGGTTGCCCCAAGTTATTCTCACTGACAACGGCACCAACTTTACTTCCCACGTGGTGACCAAGCTTAATGAACTTATGGAATCCGAGGAGTATTTTCAACACCCTACCACCCCAAGTCAAATGGAATGGTAGAGAGAGTTAATGGGACCTTAGTAGGCATCTTGAGGAAATTGGCTGCTAGCCGCCCCGCTGAGTGGAACATGTTCCTGCCACCAGCTATCTTTGCCTACAACATTGCCACTCACTCCTCTACAGGGAAATTGCCATTTCAACTCTTACATGTCAGGCACCCTGTGTTACCCCCTCCCCATTCTTTACTCCTGCATTGGGGAAGAAGACAACCAGTCACCCCATGCATACCAGCAAAGGCTTGCCCGCACATTAATTCAATTACAGTCAGAAGCCTATTCCAATACATTGGCAAATAAGATAAGGAGTCAGGAAAGAGATAACGTCTGCTGGGCCCCTCTCCAAGAGTTCCAAGTAGGCAACTGGGTGCTCTTCCATAACACACATGGATTTGGCAGAGCGCACAAACTGGCCACCCTATGGATAGGCCCATTTGAAATCATCTCCCTGATGTCCACAGACGCTTATACTATTAAAGAGGTTAAGGACGGACGGATGATCAACCGGGTACACACAAGGTTCCTTAGGAAGCTTGTAAAGAATCTCCCTTCCAAAGAATAAAATGATACAACTACAAGAACTAAGTATATGGGAGAGTAAAAGAGAGGAACCAAGACAAACAAAAAAGAAATAAAAAGAATAAACTATAACTATAAATAAAAAATAAGGAAGCAATGCTTTATTGCTAGACTATTCAGGGGAATGACACTCAGAGCCAGAAGTAGGAGACCCATTGCCTGGAGGCCCGTTTGAAGTACCTGCAGAAGGGACACCATGTCAGGCACCCACCCACTAGGGAGTAAACTCCCTAGGTGGTGAATGATTGCAGAGGGATTCAATCCCGTCACCAGGGATCCCACAGGCAAGGAGACCATTCCTAGATGGAATAACTCTCCAAGGAGCTGGTACCTGCCTAGCAGGGGATTAAAATGCCCCAAGAAGAAGTACACTCCTAGATAACACAATAAAAAGGTCAAAGCCAAGGGGCAGAAAACTTGGGGCTTGGTAACCTGGGCGGTGGAACCATAAACCTTGGTTTCTTCCCGGACAGGTGAGTTGTTGGAGAGAGGAGTTGCGGTATACCAGACGCCCAAAATCACACGGCGCCAGGAGCTGTCAAGGAACTGAGACTCTGGCGTTGTACCCAAATCAGCGCGTGAACCTATAGAAATGCTGGTGAACACCGTCGTAGTCAGGACTATCCAGAGTAACCATTTATACCCAAGCCACTCCCTAAGAGGATTCTTGGGTAATTTCATGGTTTTAGAAATTTAGAGGTTTAAGTCAAATAAAATACTAGCAAAACAATCACTTGGGCAAATGTAGACTTTATTGATTGAAAAAATACTAAAATAGAGCTTACCAGCTTTTTATAGCATGGTAGCAGAAATAATATAGGAAAAAGAGTTTGGGAAAGTTGGAGATAAAATGGAGATTTGATGGAGATTTGGCAGTTGGAACCTTAAAAACTGGGGATTATAACTTATTTCCTTATGGTTTTCAACTCTTCATTAGCAAGGTACTATATTTTCCTTAACTTAACACTTCATTCTCTGGCAAAGCTTTAGCTGATAAGAGGACAACCCCACAGAAACTGGTGGGCCAGGAGGTGGAATTGACGGCACAGCAGAAGGAGAGGCCACCAAAGGACCCAAAACCAGACACAGAATGTCACCCGCTTCACCATTACTGCCAATGTCACTGGGCGTAGATCCTAAACAATTTGAATCATTGTTGTCAACCATTGATTGACTAGAGACCAGTTTGAGAGGTAATAATTGTTTCAAAGTTGAATTAATTTTTGTTTTAGGTAGATCTATATCAATCACATCAAAAAATGGCCTGGGTTTGAATTTTGTTGCTGACAACAGTGGCTCAGAAGCCATTTCCAGCTTTAAAACAAGAGGTAATAAAGAGCAGATATTACTTACTAACCCATTTTCTTTAGAAGACTCAGAAGAAAATAAAGGGCAAACAATTCTGCCTCTTTAAAAAAGGTAAATTGTTGTCAAGAATGTTTAAAGAAGCATTCATGACATGCCGCCTGTGGGAAGACAAGGGATGGAACAAAGACTGAGAGCGGTACGAGGGCGCTTTGATGCTGAAAGGGAGACCAGAGGAGCTACAACTTGTATTCATCATTGTCCATTTGGTTACAGACAAAGGCAAGAGCCACCAACATTTGGCACTACGCCAATTGGGAATTGTAGGACATACCAGTCCAACCGCACAGAGGCAACCAAAGATTACTCTCGTTGACTAGACGTCCCCACCCACCACAAGCAGAGAAGGCAGAGCCTATAGTTAGACAGTTGAGCAGCACATCCTCCATGTAGGAGTAACATGCTGGCAAGGATACCTTTGACTGATAAGCTAGCCCGCGGAAGTGTTTGCGGCAACGCCCTGAAAAACCCACAGCACCGGAAGAACACACCTTGGGAGGGTACCACATGAAGTGGGCAACGGACGTGGCCAAGGGAAGATACAACTGGGGGTTGTTGTCCTTCACTTCCTGCACAAACAAACGCAAGGCCAAAGAAAAGCGACGTGGTGTGTTAGCCTGAAGGTCCAGCCCAAGAGTACAGGTAAGCTCAGGATCAGCAGACTGCTCTGACACCCAGATGCAAGCCACCTCACAAATGTATTGGTTACGCTGGGTGATAGTATAGACATGCTGCAAAGAAAATCCACTGGTATCTTTGGCTGTGATGTGCAGACAGAGGTCAACCTCCCCAATTAGCCGCTTCACGTTGTAGCTACAGTGGTAACAAGCGCCTGAGCAGATTGGCGTCACAGTGTTGTCCTTGGCAAACAATGCTTGGACATATATGTATAACGTCTCTTTGTGGTGGCTTACCCCAAATTGATTGATGATGGCAGGGTAGGCAGAGGGCAACTCTTTGGAGTTGTGACAAGCACAAAGTAATGCAGAAGGCGTTGCAAGCGGGGAGGAAGCAGTTCAAGGATGATATTGTTGGACCAATCCTGTAAATCCTCGAAGCCAAGGTGAGGAAGTCGGATCAAGGGCGCCTCAGTCTCCGCAAAAATAGAGTCTATCTCCCCTTCCCCTTTGACATACGTGTCCGTGACGCGCTTTGACCCCGCCACTGTGGTATTGCAGTCCTGGGCCCTCAACTGACAACTGCTAACGGGAAGTAGCTGGTTCAGGAAACGAACCCAAGAAGAGTGCGGCATTTGCATAAACGCCTTACAATCTTCATCTGTCATACCAGCCATGAGGTCTTGGTAGACTTGGCGCAGGGAAGGTTGATTATTACTGGGGGCGCTCATGAGGAAAAGAATGAAGGATAGCCCTGGTCAAGTGGGGGGATATGTGAAGAATTGTTGACCAGGGATTGTGAAAAGCTTAATTCATTAGGTGGTTATGGAAATTTAACTAGGGCCAATCAATTACTCTTCCGGAAATTAGTATCAACTTATCATATATTAAATACATGATTAGTGGACCATGATGTTATTGCCAAGGAATATTGCACCATGCTGCCGCCACCTTAAATAACAAGCGCCACGGCGCCAGGATTAAATATTCTTGCTGCCAGAGCGCCGCTCTAGTTTACATCAAGCGCCGGGACGCCAATACAATTATTTGCAAGCGCCAGAGCACCACCATAATTAACATCAAGCACCGAGGCGCCAACACAATTAATTGCGAGCACCAGAGCACCACCATAATTAACATCAAGCGCTGAGGCGCCAGCTTGGAGAGAAAATAACACCAAGACGCCAGGGTCAATTTGAATGGCCTGTTTGACTCCCTGCTAAAAACTATATATGGAAGTGATTGAATACCTTAAAAAGGATCACTGATTAATGTGCTAGCAGAGGGTGTCCTTGTGCTAGGCATTGCGGGATTGCGCCCTAAAATAGAAGGTTGACCCTTTTTCTGCCAACCCAACCCAGACTCTACAGTGCGCTGGAATGTCCTAGAAGACATTGCCAGTGACTGGTGATTAGTAATATGAGAATACCTCTATATAAGGCGTTGGCAGTAAACGCCAAGGGGCAGAATTTTTACCTACTTGTATAGGACTCAATAAAGTTAACTACTACAATCCAAATTGGACAATGTCTTCTGAATCTTCACAATTGAAGGCACATAGTGAGTGTGTGCCCCTGCCTCCTAATTCTTCTGTTGAAGCTGCTGGTGTACGCCAATTTTCAACAGGGGTGATTGACACTCTAATCCTGGCTGCCAGCCCATGGTCCTGGGTGGGGAAGTCCCTCTCCTATATCTTTAAGTTAGCCTCTTTCTTGTGGTGGGCTTTACTCATAAAATCCCTGACCTAAGTGACCCCTGAAACCAACAGGCCGGCTGCCCAAGACTGAATCCCTGACACCCTGGTTAAATATCATGTGCAAGAGCGGCCAGGAGCAGTGGTAATTGCATCCAAATCAAATTTCCCAATGTTAGTTGGTTTGGTTTCCCTTTTGGTTATGTCTATTAAAAAAATTTAAGATCTTCCTGCCTCAAGAAATGCACTCATATCCGCTTATATCATTGGTTGCTTGGTTTTGAAACATTCAATCTACCACCCTAATCTCATCTCATCCCCTAAATGATTTCAAGAGTTGTAAAAGACCTTGCTTAATCATTCTCTACTTTAATAAAGTTCAAAATTTGTTAGTCTAATTTGGTCATTTGGTTTTATCTGTTGCTTTTGGTGTTCAGTTGATTTCTTTCCCCTCTTTTGGCCTGCCAGAAATTGTTGGTGATAATCTTTTGATTGTTGCTGAACCTGCAATTTTATTATGGTTGAGAGCTTGGTTTTATTTCCTTTTAACCTGCTCCCCAATTCTCACAGTCTCCACTAGTTATACATCAATCAATCCCCTTGGTATTTAAGGAAATTTCTTTTCCTAAATAAATTGAAGTTTATCTATATTCTTCTTTTGAATTTTCCTTTTAATCTGCAAACAACCTCTTCCTGCCACTTAGAAAGACTTATATTTACATTATCCCAACTTTGTGCAAAAAGATAATACAGATTACCTTGTTGCAACGCCTAGGTTGCCTCCTCCTGTTTAGCTCAGACTGCAAGACTTTTGTCATAAAGACTTCCTACCAAGTTCTCTTCTATTTCAATATAGAAGAGCGCAACTTTACAGCTCCTAATTAGGAGATAGTGCTCACAGTTTGACATTGTGCTCAGATTGATCCATGTTGTTAGATATGTCAAGGGGCAACTCATTGATTGCCCCCTGTGTATTGTAAGATACGTTAGCAGGCAAGTCTGGAAACTTGGTTGCAACATCAGTATGCTTTCATAATGTTGCCTACACACTCAGGCCCCTGTTAGTGATAAGCTGTTTGGGGTGGTCAAACCGTGCCACAGTTTTCTTGCCAATAAAGCAAGTGATGGCTGTGGCAGTGTTATTGGTGATTGCCCATGCCACTAGCCAGTGGGTGAAGTAGTCAATAGCGGTGATGATGTACTTCTTGCCCAACTTGTCCTCAGTTAGGGGTCCAACAATGTCAAGGGCTCACTTTTTGAAGGGTTTCATTGCCCTGTTTGGTAAGACTGACTTGGGCAGAGCAGGTTTAGATGTGTTCTTTTCACATAGCACACACATTTTGAGGAGGTCCAGGGTGTACTGGTGCATGTGGGGGCACAAAACTTTATGCTTCATGATCAAAAAGAGGTTAAATCCTCTGATGTGGCCTAAGGTACAGTGGTAATGCAGTGTTGTGTCTCCTTGTTGAGTGGTGGAAATGTAAGGTGTCTTCTCCCCTGTCTCTGCTCAATAACAGATGTTGCCAGTGCTGGTGGTGAATTGACTCTCATTGTCCTTAAACTTGGAAATGGTCACATAATTAAGCCCTTGCTGTGGGTGGCTTTAGGACGCAGGTAGAGCATGGGCCAATCTGAGTCTAACCTGTTGTCCCTCATGATGGACGCTACATACAGTCTGGAGAGGGCAACAGCTGTGACAAGATCTTTGTCAGGCTTGTATTCTATGCAGAGTTGATACAGGGACAGACGTTTGACCCACCCTGCTTGGTGGTGGATCAGATGTGACTGGGTGTTAAAGTACTGGAGAGACTTGTGGTCTGTCAAGACCTGGGATAGAAATGTGGCCCCTTCCAGGTAACAGCGCCATTTCTTGACTCAGTGCAAAATTGCCGCTAACTATTTATCATGTATGGATAGCACTGCTCTGTGTCTTTAAGTTTCCTGGATTCATACACTGCAGGGAGAAAGGTACCCACATTGATTTACACTCACAGCATGCCTCCTATGGCCCTGTTGAAGGTGTCAGTCTCAAGTTTGTACTTGTGATTCCAATTAGGGAACTGTAGTATGGGTGCAGTGGTAAGCCTTTGCTTCAGTGTTTTAAAGGCCTGATCTCTAACATGAGTCTGGTGAAAGAGTTACTTGGTGTTCAGCAACTTGATGAGGGGTAGAATAAGCTCTCCATAGTTTGGGATAAACTTACACACACAAGCAACCATGCCCAAGAACGTGCGCAGCTGGCCCAAATCAGTGGGGGCAACATGTTAGTGATTGACTTTATCTTGGCAGGGTTGGGATTTAGCCCTTGAGCAGAGATGATATGCTCAAGGAATAGCAACTTAAACCTGATAAATTCACACTTTGAATGTTTTACCTTCAACTGATGCTTAAAGAGGGTGCCTCATACAGCACAAAGATGGGAGAGATATGTAGTTTGGTCTTGACAAAACACAATGATGTCATCAAGATATACAACAACACACTTGCCAATTAACTCATCAAAAGCCTTATTCATAAGCATGGCAAAGATGGAGGGAACATTGATCATACTAAAGTTCATGACTCAACACTTAAACTACCCATAGTGTGTGTGGAAGGCTGTCTTTGCCTTGTTCCCTGGTGCAATGCAGACCTGGTTATACCCTGCAGTGAGGTCAATCTTGCTTAAGACCTTCACGTCTGTGAGTATGTCAAACAGGCTGTCAATCAACAGCATGGGATATTTTTTTGACTGTAACTTTGTTTAGGACACGGTAATTGGTAACTAGAAGGAGTGGTCCATCTTTTTTAGCTATGGAGAAGACCACAGCTCTGTACAGTGATAATGGAAGGTGATAAAACCCTTGTCTAGGACGTTCACATTTTGTTGATGGAGAGTTTTTCCTCCTTGGGCGTCAGACGGTAAAGAGAGCAGGCCTTTGGTGGTGACCCTTACAGCTGCACAGCATGCTGCCTCTCCCAAGAGGGAGGTAGTTGACAAGTGTGGTGTGACAGGCAGGATACCAAAAGAACAGAGATGAGCTACGCCTGCTTTGCTCTTTTAGGGCATCCTGGCTGGGTACGTGTCCTGTTATCCCAGAGGAAAACTATTTTTGTTTTTTTAGATTAGTGAAATTTTAAAATCCTCATCTTATACTCTATCTGGTAAAAGGAAAGGTATGTCAGGAAGGCTGCCAAAAGAGCAAAGCTGTGCTTCACTCAGCTTGACTCTTTTACAGCAGCCCGCTGATAGGCGTGTCTGATCTGTAGCTGTTAAAAAGCATTTAATGATGGCTGGCTGCTTATATGTGTTTCTAGTCTTTAGCTGGTAAAAGAAAATATGTTCAGTATGGCTGCCAAAAGAGCAAAGCTGTGCTATACTCAGCTTCACTCTTTTACAGCAACCGGCTGATATGCGTTTTCAGTTTATAGATTGCCTGTGGTATAGGCATTAATAGTTGCTTTTTAATAGCATTTTAAAATTTTAGTGTTGTAACTTTATGATGAGAATGTTCAGCATTTATTGATATTATATGTAAATAAAAGTTTATTGGATTAAAAAAGGCTTTTTAAGGCTCCCTCAGGCTGAGGGGCTTGGTGGAGAAGAACTTCTGGATAGACAACGTTTTGGGTCTGGCTGTGATTATTATCTGGATTAATTAAGGCTACAATGCCTTGTAAATCAGTAGTACAGTAAAGAGCAACATAGAGCTGACCATTAGAAAAGGGGTCATGAGTGAGATCAATGTCCATGTGGCTCAAGGACTGACCTTGAAATTTGTTGACAGTCATGGCAAATCCTAGGCAGATAGAAACTGACAGTGCTGTAGAGTGAAATTAAACTCTCCTTTTTAAACCATTGTTAGACAGAAAATTAGACAGTGGTGGCCCTAATATATCCCAGATATAACTGTTAATTTGACTGTATTTTGGAAAAGAGTTATAACTATGGCCATTGTATTATTTCAGAGACCTTCAGTGGCATAAATATTTTGAAGAATCATCACTGGAACACCCAACTTCAGGGTGAGGTAAGATAGAAGTAAGCTGCTATAATTTTGGGCCTGCATGAACTCAGCAGTAATTAAATCAGCATCATCCCCTTATTCTGGGTCAGCACAGTTCTCGGCATTGTAGACATGAGAATTACCAGAGAAAGTGTCAAGGATTCAAGAGTTAAACTCAACAACTTGGTGGTTGGTGACAGTTAAGATGACATGGTCTTTAAAGAATACAGCTGTATTATTGGGGGTGAGGGCTTGAAGCTGTTCAGGAGGATAGATAGCCTGGCTCAGCTGCTCAGATCTAGCAACCTTGGTAATAGAAGGGGTAAATGTATCAATCCATAAAGCCTAGCATTAAATGATAACTCTTCCAGGTACTGGGCATAAACCTCATTTTCTTCAGTCTGATGTAGCTGCATGTTTTGGTTCAGAAACAAAATCTGAAGCTGCAGCCAAATTCTAGACTGCTGGATGAAAGCTTCAATCTGCTGGTCATGACCACCATGGTGGATCACCAGAAGAGTCTGTTTAAAGTCACTCCCAAAAACCACTTGGATCTTACCAAATAGAGCCTCATTGTTGCAAAAAAATCTGGAGAGTACGCTCAACAGCCAGCACAACATTTTTATGTTGCATGGGAGCCTCATCCCATGTAAGTAAGGTTGCCTGACGTAACTGGGTAGCCAGCTGAGATTGATATCCAATGTTGCAAACCAAGTTCTTGTTTAGGTTAAGAGGCACCTTGAAAGTTTGAAAAAGCAGTCTGTTCTATGGGCAAAAGGCTGGCAGCTAAGCCAGTTGAAGTGACACAGATGACATGCACACCCTGATCACAGTAATGAGCATCCAGAGCTTGGCAAAGAAATGTCTTTTCAGTACCTCCAGAGCCTTGAAAGAAGAGGTGTGCATGGTTAGAATCCCGGGAAATCTGCTCAGTAATCTGGGTAAAGCTGCCTGTTGATTTGCATTAAGCTGGTCTGGGCGGGCTTGGTGCAGTGCAACTGGAGGATCAAATTCATGAACAGGGTTTCTGGGATCCTCTCAGTCTTGATCATAGTTTGTAAGATGGTAAGCTTCTAAGCTTTAACCAAATGGTCAAAGCTCACAGGCAATTAAAAAAGCCCATAATCAAGATGGGGATCATAAAGGCCCTCTGGGAAAAACTGAAACTGCAACTGATGCTCCAGGTCATTGAAAAAGCTCTCCCTAAACTTATTCCAGATACCCAAGCCATTGGTGATATCTCCAGAGGTGAGGCCTTGTACAAAAAAAGCTGTTGTCTGTGGCCCAAGTGGGTTTCAGAAGTCTCCTGGAAGGCAATACTCCAGTACTCATCATCTAATAGTAAGCCCAAAGCCTTGCATGCCAGACGGTTAGTGAGATATTTTCTGTGCTCTACTCTTTCACCTACAGTCCTTAGGTCTGCAAAGCTTGTACACTCACAATGAATAGTTAAGAGGAGGCGTACAAAGAAGTGCTTGCCTTGATTTGTGCTAACATTATGCATCTGTCCAAACTGAGCATGCTGCTGACACCTTCTCCAGGTCTAAGTGGCAGCATGTCAATTATAATGCTGAGGAAAATCTGGGTATAAGAGATGATAGCCATCCTCATTCCTGGTATTATAAAGCATCCACTTCATAAGGGCTGTTCTGGGAGGATTCTCTACCTGGCAGAGAACATCATTGCTGGGAGAAAAATAAACCATATGTTGGTTCTCAGCATAAACGGCCAAGAAAATGATAGAAGGATAGATTGAGTGATGGGAGAACTCTATCAGCTCCCAGACAGCCTTAGGCGGGGTAATGTATTGACTATGAAGATGTTAGTGGACTTTGTTATTGACAGCATCCAGATGTTGGCGCACATTATCAGCCAAAGGTGCCTGACTCTCAATTGTTGCTGGATACATGTCTTCCCCCTTTGAGATATACTTGAAAATTTACTTGATTGTATGGAGATTCATGCAGGCTTTAACATTTATGTGTACCTTGTACTTTTGGATAAGGGCAGGAGAGTACAGAACAACCCAGCTGTTGTTGACTGCAATGTTATTGTGTCCTGTCACAGTCTCTGATCCTGATTCATCCTGGGGGCTGCAACGCCTATAGTTTGGGTACCTATTAGTAGGTAGGACTGTCTTATTTTTTAACTGCTTTGGAAAGTCCTTTGAGCAGCAGCGGCCAGTTGGGAAGTCATGGATGCAGGATGAATTTTGATCACATGAAGTGTGAATCATATAGCTTAATACCAAATGTCTGAGCTCATTGTGGTAAGGAATAACAGTCATGGAGGGATCTCTTCCCAAATCAGTTGGTCAAGGTACTGAGGCTGAATGAAAAAATTGTCTGTGGGGCAGAGAAACAGGACACAGTGCATATGAGGCAGGCCTCGTTTCTAATATTCCATGTCACAGAAGTGCCCCAGGTAGGGGCCAAAGAATTCATGCTGCATATACTGGATCAGCTCCTTGATTTTAATATAAAACAACTGGGCAAAAATATTGGATTGGTCCATAAGTACTCATGTGGGCCAAGCTCTCATCTAATCTCTTCCTTATTACCATTGGCTGTAAATGTGATGAACAGGGTTGGTTTTTAAAGGTGATGGACAATGCACATCACATCCTGATAGAGCTGTTGCATGTGACAAGAAAACCCAGTGTGCAGAGAGGGAATAATTGTT
Organism: Entomophthora muscae; assembly: GCA_014839935.2. Taxonomy (NCBI): domain Eukaryota; kingdom Fungi; phylum Entomophthoromycota; class Entomophthoromycetes; order Entomophthorales; family Entomophthoraceae; genus Entomophthora; species Entomophthora muscae. The sequence goes on along the minus strand of QTSX02001142.1, from coordinate 3,415 downwards.
TGTTGCCCTACCATCTCATGTGGGTCATAAATATCAATGCAAGCATAGTAATCTGTAAGGTTGTTATAGAGCTCTGCTCTGAAAACATCTTGACGGCTTTCAATATACTTCAGGCAGATCATATCACAGGAGGCCCAGGCATCAACAACAAATTGCTGAAACAGCCAGCAGGCAAGAAAAATTATAGCTGGCTGGGTTTTTTTCTGAAAGAGACAATAACAGTAATAGTTACACATGCTGAGCCGGCAAAGTGTAGCCTTACCCTCTTTCATATGATACATCCCAAAGCTAAAGCCCAAGTCACCTCAGGGAAAGAGAAGAACATAGTGAGTTGGCATATACTTGGTAACTGTGGGATCAATTTGTTTGGTATTCCCAGTGTGTAAACACAATAGTACATGTCAGTAATTAGGCTCACTATCCTCTACAGCAGCCAATGCATTAGGCATCAAAGCAGCAATTTGAGGCTGTTGGGGAAAATTATAGGTACTGTTATTATTAACTGCTTCAATTGTCAAGTTTAAGTTAGGATGGAGATAAGCTGCAGCCTTAGGATGGTTTTGAGTATACTTGGCACAGCCCATACCAGAGTCCAGCTGGACTCCCACAGGGGGGCAGCTCCTGGAAGGCCATGTACACAATAGGCGCGGCTCTGGCCTGATAGATGACTGCAGTAGCTAGAGAGCACCAACTCCCAGTATGGGGCACAACCTGGTTGGCCAGTCTCATTACTGTGATATAGACAGCCCCCAACTTACTGAAATTCTGAGCAGGAGGAGCGTTGGATGGAGGGGGATTAGTAGGAATCTCCTTCATGTTGGGTAGTAAGGTCACTCTTGGGTGACCAGGAGAAAGATCCAGGTGGTGAGGATGAAAGAACTCCAAGTCAATGGCGTGAGATGGCATAACCAGATGAACAAGAGCAGAGCTAGTAGAAAAAGGATAGGCACAGGTGTATTGTGTAGTAGATTCATAAAAGAGATGCAAACAAAATGATTATATTAGTTCAAAAATAGATAATTCCTGCAAGAAAATAATGTGTTCTGGGCACAAAGTTGTTTATTTTAAGATTTCAACAGTGAGAAAGGTTTCTCCTCCTCACTATGTATACTTACTGAGGAATACTTAGCCTTTTTGTGCCACCAGAGGCCTGATGGCATCATTTTCAGTGATACTTGCAAAATGGCTTGGAAATTGCGCACTGGGGCCTGAGGAGGGGAGGACATTGGCTAGTTCTTCATGGTCATGGGTTTGGCTGCAGCATGCTAAGGTGCCACAACTATTATTAGAATCTGAAAGTGTTTTAGTGTTCTAGCGCCTGATTGAATGATCAAGCAATCAAGCAATTGTTTTACTGATTTACCATTTCCCAATAGCAAAGGGACACAATTTTGTGTTTACTTTTGGTTCCAGGGTTTTGCAGCGTGTGAGCCTTGAAAACCCCTGGCTGTTTGCAGTCAGAAAGAGGGTTTCACTTCTAGAAAGACAGTTGGTAATGGCTTCCACACTGTTGGTTGTTTTATTTCCTGGCAGGTTAGCTGATTATCTAGGGTATACTGGGCCCTGAAAATACTCCTGAACAATCTCTGTGGCAGTACAATATATTCACACAAAGGAATTTACTTGCCAAATTACATGGTCAAGCATTCTAAGTGTCTCCTCATTCAGGCCAGAGTTTTTCTCCATACACTGTTGCAAGGCAAGCTCAGGGTCAATAAAGTACAGCTGATTATACACATGGTTGAAACCCTCTGTTGGCAAAAGAAAATACTGCACATGGTATAAATCCCCATGAATAAAATAAGGTACATACTGAGGATTATTTCCCAAGTAGTGATCTTTCTCTAAAAGAGTTAAGGTTTAAGTTATCAGGTAAGTGAAATTTTCAAAAATAATTGCCTGCAATTAAGGAATTCATTGCCAAGGCAGCATTTTACTGGCAAATATTTTCAAGGAATTTAGTTTCCTGGGGGTGTTGAGTATACAAGGCATGAATGTGAGAATTGGGGAGCAGGTTAGTAGGAAATAAAACCATGCTCTCAACCATAATAAAAATCATGGTTTCAGCAACAACCAAAAGTTGTCACTAACAATTCATGGGAGGCCAAAGGGGGGAAATCAACTGAACACCAAAAGCAACAGCCAAAACAAAATGGCCAGTTTAGACTAACAAATTCCAAACTTTATTAGAGTAGAGAATGATGAAGCAAGGTCTTTTACAACTCTTGCATTCATTTAAGGGATGAAATGGGATTGGGGTGGTAGATCAAATGTCACAAACTAATTGACCAATCATATGAGCGGATACAAATGAATTTCTTGAGGCAGGAAGATCTTGACAAATTTTGAATGGACATAGTCAAAAGGAAAACTGAACCAATTAACATCAGGAATATGCTTTGGATGCAATTACCACTGCTCCCAGCCGCTCTTGCACGTGATATTTAACCAGAGGTGTCTCTTGGGTGGGTTAGGTGGAGGCATCTTCTGAATAATTCCAAGGTATTAAATTGATGGCTTTTCTTGGGCTTTTTTGGTGACCTTTTAGATAAATATTCAAACATAATTTGGTAGAAATTCCCAAGCATTTGGCAGGAATTAAAGTGGAGGCCTAAGGGGGAGGCGTAACTTTACAATGAATCTCTTCAGGAATAGGTTGATTCAGGGGTAGCTGGGTGGTTTCATCATTGCAGAAAAATTTAAAGCTAAGGCAGGTAGGTCTAGTAACCTGGGTACCTTCACAGGATCAATGTAAGAGAGGGAGCTAAACTGTCTAAGTCTGGCTCTCATCCTGGGGGAAGGATCCACCAGGATACCATCCAGTGCAACACTGGAATGGCTTCTTGTAGGGGCGTCCAGAGGGAGGACGCAGGAGACAACTGGGGAAGGTAGGAATCCAGGCCCATCAAACCCAGACAAAAAAACAGCTAAGGGGTGCGCCTGGGGGCAGAATCAGGGGGGAAACTCTTCTGTAGTGACAGGGGGCTTGGACTCCAAGAGAGGGGACATCTTGGAGACAGTGACTTCTGGGGAGACCGCAAGTTCAGATCTGGAGAGGGGAAGCTCAATATCATTGCCAGTGAGACTCTTGAATACCTTTCCCCCTGCAGCAGCCAGCCCATGGGCTCACCCGGGGAGGTCAACAAGAAAGAGCAGAAAGTGGGAAGAATCCTCTCCCACATAGGAGGCAGACAAGGACAGGTGGTTCCAGAGATCTGGGGTGGTAGACCAGATAAGAAGCAGTTTTGGGGCTAAAGTAAAGACTACATACTTTAAAAGGGGAGCAATCATTTTGATTACAGCCAAATAATTTTTAGGGTCAGTTGCCTCACAGAAAAGTAGAAAAAGTTCAGGTTCAGGTACTGGAAGAAATGACATGAATGACATTTCAATACTTGTATTGAAAACCCAAGAG